>CAEGAF010138238.1:0-11360 GCA_903067075.1 Micropoecilia bifurca
CACACACACACACACACACACACACACACACACACACACACACACACACACACACACACACACACACACACACACACCTAGGGGCAATTTGGAGAGGCCAATCAACCTGACAGTCATGTTTTTGGGCTGTGGGAGGAAACCGGAGTACCTGGAGAAAACCCACCATGCACAGGGAGAACATGCAAACTCCACGTGGAAAGACCAGGGCTGGGAATCGAACCCAGAACCTTCATGCTGCCAGGCAACAGCTCTACCAAAAAAAAATCTGGACCTCTTAGTCGTCTTTTCTGTGTTGGAGCACAGCTTCCTTTTATGTTAATCCAGTAGTTTGTTTTATTTTTATACTTTTTTTCAAAACCCAAATAAATATATGCTTTATATATTTATATATAAATATTCCTTTCTTTTCAATCAAAACTTACAAAACGTCCTATATTTTATAATATTGGACTAACAGTAAATTATTTAATCAGTCAAAATCCGGACAGGCGAAACAAGTCTCTGACCTCTGACCCTTTATCAATTCACCCAACACACATATGTGTACCTATGCTACAAGTGTACACTTCATAAACTGTGATATGAAATATATGGGTTTTTTTTCTAAATGTACAAAGAAAACAAAAGACACACCTTATCGAACCCCTTTTCCTCCAGCTTCCCTCCCAGGACTTCTCCGATGCCGGCCAGAGCCATCACAGGTTTCTCCCCCATGGGCTCAGCCACAAACTCTTTATGCTTCTGGGATGTTGAAGACATGGCTGTGTCAAAGATCCAAGGGCTGAGCTGCAACACGAAGCATCACAAAATAATTCAGGCAACAGCAAACGACACAATTTTTATTTATTTATTTAAAAACAAACAAACATATAGTTATCTTTTTAACTGCTGTTTTGGTCAACAATATTTTGCTGGCATGACGAGGTATTTCTTTACACCAAATAATTTCAGCTATATAACACAAATGTATTCAACTCCATCTAAAATAAATACTCCCCAACACGTGTTGAGTTGAGTAAATAATATAGGAAATAAGTAACTAGCAAATAGCTAGTATGTCTTAAACTGTAATCGGAGCTTAATCGATATCAAGATAGTTTTGATTGTCCTTTCTAATCAGGTTTATGTAAACACTTCAGCGTTGTGCATCAAATGAGGAGCAAAGTTTACTGCAGGCTTCACGTAATGCTAGTTATTTATGTTCGTCCCTGACCCGTAATAAGGAATCTTTTTTTTATTATAAACTTTATTTCTTGTAAACAACAATACACAACTGTGCTGTGTACATATTAGGAAAAAAAATCCAAAATTCCAAGTTGATTGCTAGTCCATATTGTTGTTTTTGCTTTTTGATTAGTTGAAGGTTGAATTGTAAATATATAATGTTTAAGTTCAATCAAAAAAACTGAAGTCAGTTTTTTACCTCAAAAAAAGGTGAACGGTAAGTGAAACTTAGCTTTAATAAGTAATCAATTAAGAAACTTTTCAAATTCATTTTTTCATTTTGTTGAAATCCAGACAATAATAAGGAGTCTAGTCTCCCCACAGTGGGAAATCTGTCGTGTATTTGTTAGACAGCTCGCGCTCCAGAGACGTGCCGTGAAATGGGCGCGCAACGCCAACATTTGTCACAATGACCGGACTTTCACTGCCAGCTGCACATTCCATTAAGAAAAACCTCTGACCCCGAAATCCTGCAACGCCAGAGGGTGAAAGCCGCTTCCAAACATTGAGCAACCCGTTAAAACATCTCCAGGTTTGAAATTAGCGCTACTCAGACATGATGTAGCGCAAATTGAAGGCGCCTTAAGACTAAGACAACAACAGCGGCGCTTCTCAGCTGGTTTTCCTTCTCTTTGTTGCTCACTATAATCTACCGCGCTGTAATACTTACAGTAAATGTACAGCTACAGAATATGGCAGCGTGAAAAACGTACCTTTCAGCGTCCAGTCCAAAATAAATGAACCCGTAACTGAGCAGCTATTTGGTTTCTGTTTCCACCGGCGCCCACAATGCATTGCGCCCGCGCAAGCACGTCATTACTTTGAGGGGAACTGTTTGCCCTGCGGATGGCCTGGCAGGCGCAATATGTTAAAATGTAAAAGCTTTTGACGTGACTTCGACAGAGGGCTGTCATTAACACAGGCATGGATTGTTGATGTTGAGCTTACAGATATATTATGAACTGCTTTTTGAAAATTACAGTCAAATCAAATCACTGTGAAAAATAAGAGTTAGTTGTGTAATTGCCTAAAATAATTGTTTTAGGATTTTTTTTGTTTTCCCCTTTGCTGCAGCATTCTTGGAGAAACAGGAAAGACAGGACCTTATAAAGCAATGTAGATCTACCTCGTGTTGTTTACGTTTCATACATCTTTCTACATTACCATTACTCATGTCATATTTAACTATTTCTTTGTAGAATATCTTTTTTGTTGCCATGTTGGTAACAAATGGGGCTCCTTTGTGTCTATGAATGTCTTTTAAAGGATTCAGTCCCTTGATGTATACATTAGTCAGTACATTTAAATCATGTAGAAATAATTTGCTTCGACATTAATTGCACTCTAGAACCACAACTGGCTTTTGGACATACCTCCCACAATGGCTTTTACTAACTGGTTAAAAAATGATTCCAAATTATATAATGTCAAAAGCAGATTTTAGCTTTTTCATGGAATAACTGCATTTAATTTGACATCAAAAGTACCAGATCTATTTTACTTGCCATCAAATTAGAAATTGTGCTTTTTTTGTTACATAAATCTGCACAAATTATATTCCACATAGAAGAAAATGGATCAATCTCCTTTTTCAAAGGTTTCATCTTTTTTCTTTATTTTAAAACCTAAATCCAGAAATAAAATGATGGTTCCATAAGATATTTCTCACAGTAGACATTTAACAACAGTTATAAGGTGCCTTTTCCCAAAAGGTCAGGTAAAAGGCCAGGTAATTCCTAACCTGATGTGGACAGTCCAAAACGTACCCAGTGATTTCAATTTTAAAAGAAAAGCTTCTTGAAAAGAAGTAGAAAGCTAAGCAGAGTCTAAGATGAAAGACGAATATTTTCTCTCAACATTAACTCTGCAAAATTCTAAAGCGACCATTTCAGGAGGCTCAGTTTTTATCACAGACTAACTCACACCTGTTTAGAGTTTGCAAACAAATCAGCATGAATTTCTTCTGGATGTGTAGTGAAGAAATGCCTGAAAGCTCTGGAACTGAAAGTGAAATGTTCGAACCAAGTGTAGAGTTTTGAATCTAAAGTTAACAAGCAAAATTATTTCTCTTAATGGAAAACGAATAAGTAAAGCACACATTGAGGAAAATAATGACGTTTATTAAGATTTAAGTAGCAGTATACAAAGGCTAATGGGTTGTGCAAGGAATTGCTGTTCGTATCAATATTGTGCGCATTAATCACCAGCGTTTGCAACCATCTGTGGGAAGACAGCCGAGGTCGAGTCGGCAGGAGGCGAGCTTCGTCTCTACAACTTTCAGAGCAGCTGCGGGAGAGGAGCTGGATTTAAAAAGCTACAGCTGCGGCCTACAGCTCGGCGAGAACGTTGGAGGAGAGGCTGCAGGTCAGGCCAGTGCCGTCCGGCTCCACGTTGATCTTCTTCACCACTCCGTCTTCCACCAACATCGCGTATCTGAAACGGATTCATCAGAATACGAGGGATTTAGATCGGAATCGGCACTGCGAGTAAGTAGCCATCTCTGCAAAACGACCACAATTACAGCTTTAAAAACTTTCGATTTTTGAAGTCAATGACATTTTCAGATTTATTTCAGGACATTTACAAATACAAACATTTTAAGTGTTTTGCGGTTAGCTATATTTATAAATGTATACATCTTGTACTTGTCAAGTAAGGAGTATCTTACACTCAGTCTAAGATACATCAGATTTTTTTTAAACCACATTTTGTTGACTTTCATTAAATTCCTAAAACTGAGGTTTTATTGATTTGTTTTGCCATTTTAGGTCCAATTTAACAACTTCATTGGATTATTATTTATTAGAAAATGCAAAAAAAAACTAACTTTAACAACAGTAAAGGGTAGGCAACCTTATTGAGACTATATAGAGAAACCTTAAGTTCAGAAACATTCAGAACTAAATTAAACTGTAATTGTGACATTAGAATGACAGTCATAGGTATAACAATGCTCACCTCTTGGAGCGTTTGTTGCCCAGAACCTGCACAATCGTATCGCTGTCAAGCAGCAGGTCGACCGCCTAATGAGCACAAACAGGAAGAAGAGCTGATGAGTACAAAGACTGTGAGCTAAACTGGCACATAGGGGACATTTATTTTTTACCTTTGCAAATGCACCAGTGGGATCAGCCAGCATTCGAACCTACAGGGAAAGAAAGAAACCGATTAAATAAACACTTCTCCACACTCGAAGCATGCATTTTGCATATTTCTGTCCGACGTATACCTTTCCATCCGCTCCATGCTCCTTCCCCCACGCAGCCATGACGAATGCATCGTTGACAGAGATGCAGGCCACCTCCTGTATACCTTTACTCCTCAACTCCTGGGCTTGCTGCACAAAGCCTGGAAGGTGAGTCTGCAGGCAGCAGAGAAAGAATGAGGGCGGCTGATGAGAAGGTCGGCGTGTGGAGGAGAGGGCAAGCGGAGTCACGGGCGGGGTGGGGGGCCTCACCTTAGAGCAGCCGGGGGTAAAGGCTCCGGGTACGGCAAACAGGACTCCTTTTTTCCCCTTAAACAGCTGATCCATGGACACTTTGTTTCCTGGTTCCCCCTCCTGGACCTCCACTGCAGGAAGAGCTTCACCAACCTGACAGAGATCAGGACAAGAAAGACGATTAAAAATTGTCCTAGAGCAACGGTGTTTTTTTTTTTTGTTTTATATTTAAATGTTTGCTTTATTTTTTTTTCCATACCAGCTAGTAGCATTTATTTTGCAATTTAAACAAATTTTTCATTTTTGATTTGTTAAAAACAATCATCTTTTCATTTCTCAGCTTTCAAATAAATCTACTTATGGAGCACAGATGAATCTGGACACAAAGGAAGATGGATCTGCATTTGACTGTTTCATAGTATTAAAATGAAGTTAACTCAATTTGGACCCGAATGGACTCGGTATAATGGAAACTATATTAAACCTGTATGACCTAGACTATATAAATAAACTACATGGAATAATAAGGAGCTGTTTGTCTTTTATACCTGACTTTATTGGTGAGATAAATATCTTTACTGACAGAAATTTTGGCTATTGCAAAATACGTAAATACCGATTAAAGGCCACGAGATGGAGACAAATCACCATACCTACAAATTATATATTAATGTATTAATTTTCTTGACATTTTCAAAGTGTGCAGCGAACATAAACGTTTATGGTTGAAAAACACAGGTTGACTCATCCACATATAATTATTTCACCTCCATACGAGCACGAGCACAATGAGGAAGTGGAATGAGGAGCGAAAAGACTTATACGTGGATAAATCCCTTCTGTTCTGCACCAGGAATATCTTTAAATGAGTAAAATGATTTACAAAATAGTTACAAAGAAGTAGTGTTAACTCAAGAGGCCCTTTATTACCGAATGTTAGGTTTCAGTCGATAGTTTCACGTCGAGCATAACTCGCTGCTGAACGATAGCAAACCGTTCAGTAACCGCCATTCGGCTGTCATGGCGACAGCGTGACAGCTGCGCGAGCTCCAGCTACACCCCAAAAACAACTAAATAGATGTTTTTTTTGCAGGGAAATACTTGTTATTCCGTTCGCTAAAGGTCAAAGGGCGTTAATCAAAGCTAACGCTAATGGTTACCTTAATCGGCATCTTGGTGACTGGAGAACAGTGCAGCAGTCTGACGCGCCGGAGGACTCGGGGGGTTTTAAGAAGAGGACCGGTGATGAAAAACATAATGGCTCCGCTGTAGCTGCGCAGCTAACCGGGGCTAGCGCTGAGGACTGCGTCACGACTGGAGAATTATGCAACGAGAGGCACGTCAGACTGACTCTGCTGCCACTCTGTGCTATTTACACACACTGTAAATGCCCGTGTATGTGTCCAACCCAGAGTTTGTCTGAGTACTTAACCTATCTTTCAGGTTCAGGCCTGCTAAAGCTGCATCACAGCGCCATCTGCTAGTAGCAGCCATAAGCCTCGGTGTTTAATAGTGACGCTAATACAGGTTTGCTTGTAGAGCTAATTAGCCCTTAGCTGTAGTCTCTGCTGAAGGGAACGTGGCCATGGTGTCCACAGCTGTCCCCGTCAGCTCAGGTTTGGACATCTGAAGAAAACCACCAGCCACGCACTCCACAAAACTGGCTTATGTGGAACTGTGGCAAAAGGAAAGTGAAGTACTGCAGTCTGCAGTTTCCTGCAATCACAGCAGGGGGCATAGCAATCAAGTTGGAATGTGCTCTGGTCAGATGAGACCAAGATTCAACTATCATCCTAAACAGAGAATCATTACTGTGAAACATGGTGGTGGTAGCATCATGCTATGTGGAGGTTTTACTCAGACAGGAAAAGTGGTCAGAGGTGATGGTAAGATGGATGCAGCTGAAAACAGGGGCGTTGAGACAGAAAGCATGATGGAGGCTGGAGCAGAGGTTCACCTTCCCAGCATTCAGCCTGAGCAACGGAGGAACAGTAAGTGGCTCAAAGTTCAAACCTAAATCCAATTGAGAGTCTGTGGCGAGACGTGAAGGTCAAAACGCTCTTCATCCAATCTTGTCGAGCTTTTGCCGTCTTGCAAAGATCATCAGCTATGGCAAAACGTGAAAAAGTTCAAATGGTCTGACTGCACAAGTCACTGTATGATTCCTTTTTCAGCTCTTCTCAAAATACAAGCCATAGCACACAGATTAATTATGCTAAGCTAACAAAAAGGAAACATTTAGTAGGTGAGGAACAGGGCTCCACCACTATCACAGGACCTAGACTGGTCTGCTTATAGGTGAGAGGAAAAACAGATGGGCGCCAACCAAAGCCAAATTGATTTAAATGAATGGGCTGATTTACTTTAAAAGGATTAGCTGCTCGTTAGCTGCGTGAGCAATCAGGACGTCTGCATGGGACGAATGGTAAAAAACACAACACGCATAGATAACACATCCACAGAGATGAGTCCAATGATGGGTGGTGGTGGTGTGTCCATTTATTACACAACACAAAGCACCTACAATAATCCACTCCCTGCTGCGCCAGACAGTGGAAGATCTGTTTGTCTCTCTTTTTTTTTTTCACAGTGAGTTTAATGTGAACATGTTTAGACAAGGACATCAAACTGTTTACCTAACAAAAAAAAAACAAAAAAAAAAATGCCTACACAGAAATTTACAGCCGGTATCGCACACAAAATTAAAGCAGTGTCAACAAACGACAGTAAATTGAGTAAAAAATAGAATTTAATCATTTAAATACTCTTTCAAAATACAAACATTGATTTGAATTTTCTAAATAAGATAACATTAACTTGTTTTTCTTTTTTATTTATTTAATAATTATAACTGGCAATGTTAAATGTACACGATGGCTATACAAGGAAATGTGTGAGGTTTGGTAATTTGTTGTATTGCTCATTTATATTAATGTGCACATTAGTAATGGAACCTATAAATGACGGTATAATTTGAACAGCGAGACCACAAGCGATCAATCTGAAACCCCGCCCCCCGAAACACATCTTATCCAAAACACAGAGATAAACAGAACACCTCCATCTTTGCAGTAAAGAAATCACATAAAATAAAAACAGCTAATCTGGGTCACATTCTGCCAGATAGCTGATGTTGCTAATTTTGCAGCTGCACCAACAGTTCAAGCAGGATTACTGAGCCAGATGCGTCTTAAAAACCAAAAATGAAACAAACTCAGACTCGGCGAATTCGTCTAAATCCAATATGCAAGTTGATCGTTTTGTCCACAGTTAGTTGGCCATGTGGCTGATGCTGCCTCCTGAGGTAGCCTCCTGTCGCCTTACTAAGCCACTGCATTTATAGTGCCATTTGAAATTGATCCCTAAACTAACAACCCCTGACTCCCCCAAAAAATTAAAAAACATTGATTACAGCCCGCATGAAAAGCTTAATTTCAAACCCACAACAGAGTCACAATGTAAGTACCCTTATATCCTAAGAGGGAAACTATGTGAAAACTAAGTTTTAAGTTTTTACAAACATCAGCACACAGTAAGCTGCACAAATATTGTAATGTGGGGGAATTAGTTTTACATCTGCTGGCTTTTTTTTTTAAATTATTATTTAGCTTCCACTACAAATTGCATGTTTATTTAAATGGAACTGTACATAGCTAAAAGAGTATTGACCGTCTTGGTCTCTAGTTACAGGGATCTGGTTGTCTCTTTTTTTTTCTTAAACATCAGATTTCTTTTTTTGCTTACCTAAATGATCATTTACACTGCGACTATACAAATAATTCTAATAAAGAGTAGGACCTTCGACACATTAACCAGACAAGGTTTCAACATCTGAAAGAAAGATGTTGCATAAGCTGAACGTCTTGTAGCCCTGAGCACCGATCCAGGGCGCGGGTTCAAGTTCACCATGTGATTCCAGAGGAAGAGGAGGACGACGAAGGATCTCAAACTGAAACCGTCCCAGATCTTTTATGCAATGTTTGTTGTCACTGCAAAAAAAAAAATACAAAATGCAGCGAAATCTCTCCGCGCACATAAGCAGTCATGTAAGTTAGTGTTACATATCGCAGCCCAAGTATGAAAGAAGTGTTTTTCCTTTATTTCTTTTTTTTTTTTAGACACACAGCTGGAGAGGTCAAAGTGTGGTTGTAGTGGAGGATGAAGGTGAGAGGGTACAATGGAGGGCGTCATATAAAAAACAAGCAAAATGAGGCGGATCCATTGCTGATCCAGCCGCCGTCGCTGCCACCGAAACTTTAATGTCAAAAAAAAAAAATTAAATGAAATAAATAAAGGTGTGTTCTTCCCTGATCTCATTTGTTTTCCGCCACACGTGACCACAGACACGCGTGACGCTGGAAGCCAGGTTTTTGCTGCTAGGACAGAACTTTATGGATATGCGTGATCCTCCGACGTACCGCCAAACGTTTAGAATCCATCCGGAATTTCTCAGTGGCTTAATGTTAAATAACCCTCTTATTTAAAAAAAAAAAAAAAGTTGTAGTCTTTCCTGTTTTCCACACATACATCCTGTATTCCTAGAATACAAGAGAGTAGAAATAAAAAATAATAATAAAAAGCACTTGGGGTCCAAAGTATGCAGAACAACTGACACAAATACTAACAATATTGTTTTGCATTTTGAAAGTCATGGATGATATTGCTTTTAAGATATTGCAAGTAGGGGGAGCTGCGGTGGCGCAGGGTGGAGCACAACCCACGTCAGGAGGCCGATTCCTGCGCGTCTTCCCCTCTCAATACCCACATTCCTGTCTGACCGCCCTCAAATAAAGGCCACCAGACCCAATAAAACCTTAAAAAAAAAAAGAAATATTGCAAGTAACTCCTATGGGTTTGCCTACAGCTCCTGCTCCCCTGTCAATGGACCCCAAGCCTGAAATTAGATGTCTCAATATGGCTTTTATGTGCAGATGTAGCATAATGTTAAAAAGATCAAAAGCTACACAGATTGCAGTCTGTTGTGTACCTAAAAGTGAAGTGGTGAAGTATTCGTAGCTTGATGCCATTAAAAAACAAGAAGCATTCCATGATGTAGTTCGAATATTACGCTGTCACACTTGCAGTTTTTTTTTAAACTGGAGCTTGGCAGGTACCGCGTGGTGTAAAAAGCAAAATCCCTCTAAAAAATGTGAATACAGTTAATTTTCAGAAGCATAAATCCCTCAATAGTTCTCTAATAAAAACTTTCCTTTTTGTTCATTTTTCTTTTAAAAAAAAAAAGCCACTTGTCCAGTCTTGCTGACCAGCTCTGTTGTTGGTTGTTGTTTTTTCCCCCCCTTTCCTTTCTGCGCTCCACACTCTAAGGAGAGTCCATCATGGCTTCCAGCATCTCCAGAAATAGTTTATGCATGGGGACGCCGCCACGGGTCTTGATGCTGTAGAAGGTGGTGAGCGCGCGGCCGGCAGTCTGTCGGAGGAGCGGCAGCGTTAAAAGGAGGCGTCCAGCCCGCTGGGGGTCGTCCGGGTGCCGCTGACACTCCAGCTCCAGCAGGGCCTGGTGCAGAAGGTCCCGGAGCTTCTGGACGGCCTCCATGTCCTCGATGTAAACCGAGTCTGACAGAAACAACGGAGATTAGTTCAGCTTTTCGTTCCGGTTGAATCTTTTTGTGTCGAATGAAACATGGCTGAGTCTTTACATCTGCATTTTTAAGCAGCAGCTCCGACTGCAGGCTTTCCTACAACTTCTCCCACCGTTGCTACGTCGTCCTTGGATGTTCCTCCACCCCTTCTCTCTAAAGTATAAATAGCATTGAATGTGAGCGGCGTAATTCATTCAGCCAGTGTTGCCAGAGAACCCCTGCAGCTACTAGGAAGCTCTCCCTGTTGGCTGCAAAATCATTCTGTAAAACTCAGCGAATGGTGAAGAACACGACCGTTTGAAATCTGATTTTCTTTCTAGACGATTACCGTCGACTAACACTTGGTTTGTAGGTACAACGCAAACAATTTGTTGCAGAAGAAGCTGCATCAGTGCGGAGGAGATCTGACGATCCCTCCTAATAGTTTATCTTTTGTTAACCCTCAGCAGTAGCATAAAAGGACATCGCTGAATCAGCTGTTTTTGAAACACCGATAACCACCAGTTTTATTGCTCTACATTAGTTCACCTTCATAAAAGTAAGTAAGCAGAGGTGTTAATCAACAGATCATGAATGAGGTCAGTGCATCAAAAGTCAAGTACCCGAGTTTGTGAGAGCGATGGCTTTTAGCATGACGAACTCCTCTCGGTCCACATTCAGCGCACGGAAGCGGCGAGCCAGCTGGCTGATGGCCGCGTTTAGCTCCGTCAGTCCGGCGACGCGCGACATCTCCTCGTCCAGGACAAAGTCCTCGGCGAAGACCACCTCGTCCTCGCAGCCGATGGAGCGGTACGCTACGCCCAGGACCAGAACCTCCAGCCACACCGACTGCAGCACCGACATCTGGTCTGCTAGAGACAGAGACAGGAAGCCTGCAGGAGACACCAAGAGACAAGGTTTGTATGAGAAGAACCTGGTAGGTTCAGACTAGGGGTTGAACGACTACATAATTTTTAAGGTCGACTACATCATGACAATAGTCGAGTCGATGTCGACTAGTCGCGGTGACGTCATAGTGACGTAAGCGAAAAAAACTTCACGTCTTGGAGGTTTTATCAGCTATTTTTACTGCAAATATTGACACCCTCTCCCCTTCT
>CAEGAF010138267.1:0-12958 GCA_903067075.1 Micropoecilia bifurca
CAAATCTGGTTCTTAATCAAATCCTAATGAGTCAAATTGAAAGTGTCATGGAGTCATCAGCCTCATGACATTAACACCTACATTAAAAATAATATTGAAGAAATAAATATATCAAATCTAATTAAAAACATAAATAAATATTATTATTATATATTTATAATATTATTATTATTATAAATATTATTTTACCTTTTATCTGGAAATAGTGTTTGTTTATTCTTGCCATACAGTCTCTGTATTAATTATTGCTCGAAAGGTCTTGCCATACCAGTTTATTCCTCTATATTTACTTTAGTTTCTCCGTTTGAAAGCGGGAAGCTTTCAAACGGAAATAAAACACTTTAATATAAGTTGCTGCTCTGACATGATCACGTCATCAGTCGGTATAATGCTGAACTGAAGCTACAAATAGCAGAAGCAGAGCTGTGCAAGAAGCTACAAACACTGAATAGAAGAAGAGCTGCCATTGATACAGTTGCAGCCAAGCATGTTTTAATGTTACACAATACAGTTTTACCAAGTTGCTCAAAGTCTAAACTGGTATTGTTGTGCATTTAAGGTGTAAAGTTTACCTTCGACCAAACGCCCCCCAAAGGCATCCCAGCGCCACCCATTTGTAAAAACGTCCGCCAGCGCCCCCTGCTGTCCTCTGAACGCCCCCTGGGGGGCGGTACCGCCCACGTTGAGAATCTCTAACTTAAATAAAAGTCCAACAAGGATATTTATTTAGAATTAAAAATAACTCACCCTGAATTACCAAGATAGATAGAATGTATGCAGTAAAAGTGTGTCATTAATGAAGGGGAAAAATCTCAACCCAGACTTTCAGTAAGTTTAGGGTCTGGTTCGCAGAGTATGAAGTTACATTTTTTTCACAATTATACAGTGAAACAAACATACAAAAAAAAAAAACCAACCTCAGTAATTAAAATAAAATTGTAATCAAAACTTTTGGAATTGTAATGATTTCTTTTTTTAAAACAAAAAGTTTTGTTTAAAAATACTTTAAAAAAATTAACTAATTTTTGTCTCATGAACTTAAAAAGTTATTTGCCAAACATAAACTTTTATTTGCACACATCAAAAATCTTTTGTTGTGAGTTTGGGCCCTGCCCATGATTCTCACATTGAGTCGCAAACAAGAAAATATTGCTGACATGCACAAATAAGTTTGTTTTGCAAATACTTTTTGTCACTTCATCAGAAGTGACATTTTAATTTTAAAAAGAGTTTTTTAATCAAAACTCAGTGGGCTTTTCTCATGGTGACATGCATTAACAATAAAATTTTTGCTTTTATTTTATTTTCTGCAGTTCCATATTAAAGTTTGGTGCATCTCTGCTTTCCTGAATGGACCATCTTCATCTCGACTGTAAGTGTGCAAACAGGCAGCTCTTTTTTATAGATTACAGTCACTAAAAGGTTGCATTGTGCCCTTGTTTACGTTTTTAATAGTGTAATTCTGTAAAGACAAAATATGTCTGGTAGTCTAGCTCTGATTTACATGTCTTGCTAAATTGCGGGTTTGAATATTGCAATACTTTCCTATAACAAAATAAACCCGTAGAAAGAAATTAATAATAAAATATCTTACATATGCATAGTTGTATCCTCTATATTGAGATTTTCCTTAGCTTTGATTGTATATCTCACAATTTTGTAATTTATTACTGTTTATTAAACTCTAAAAGCTGTGTGACTTTATTAATATTCTGTTCTAGAATGCGGTTAGATGTGCCCTTTTTTTGAGCAACTGGCCCTTTAGTGGTCTCTGCACGGCCCTGGGTAACATTAAATTTTTACTGCTAAAAACAATCTTTGAATCTTTAAATATGATTAATTTTATATTTGACAGGACCCCGATTTTTTTATTTTATGTCTATGAACAAAATATAAATAATTGTGGAGGGCCACCTGCTTGTCAGGGTCCCTAGAATCATCATCACTTTTCACTCCTTTACAGCGCCCCTGAGGAAAACTAAATATATATTTATGTTTTTATTTCCTATGTCGGTTTTGGTCCTCCATACAGTTCATGTATTTTAGAAATAATTACATTTCAATGACATTTGAGGATATTTTTTAAATGTTTTTTGTGGAATCCTTTATTTGGCCCAGCCTCACCCAGACTCGGCCCTGGGGAAAATTGAGTTTGAGACCCCTGTTCTAAAGAATCTGTTGAGCTAATTAAGGAAGCTTATGTCATCTTGACAAGGTAAAGATATGATTTTATAATCAGTCACAGATTGGATGCCCTGCCACAGTTGTCAGGTGTTTTGTAATTTATTGTTATTATTTCATATAACCAGGTAAATGCTGCTGAATTTTAGATCTCATTTTCAAGGGGCAGAAGTCTGCAACACACAACAATCTGGTTACACAAAACTAAAAATATTAATACGAATTAATACATGTTGCTGGCATCATGAAAGAAACCTTGGATCTTTTGACTATAGAGATGTTGTGCTGCCTTGATGACCCGGTTCAGATTACATACCAGATCCCGATCTAAGTGCGGCCATGTCACCAAATTTGAAGGCAGCATTGAGGCTCCTTCAGTCTAGAATATACCTCCTTAATCATCCAAGGTTTCTGGTTGGCCTGTGTGACTATTGACTTTGTTGCGGTAGCCTTCTTCATACACCACAGGATGTAGTTGGTCTGTGTATTTTCAGGAAGTTCGAAATGAAAAATGAAAAAAGCAAAATAGACACGGAAATCGGATAATGGTTCGGCTCGTTATCAGATTTCCCATTTAGTGCACAAAACGAAAATGGAAAACACAGATAACAAGCGCTCAATTTCTATTTTCATGAGTTCATTTGTTGACAAGTGGTCTGACCCGGAAGTTCTCTCTGCCCACCTCACACAAAGTACACCTCACTGCAGCAAACAGAAAGGGGCGGGGACTGATCACTGCAAATGGTCCCATTTTGGAAAAGGAACCATTGCACTACGGAAGTGAAGGGGCGCTATTTCCTATATTATCTGCAGTCTCTCGTTTTTATTTTGTTTCGAAATCTGTGATATATCTTAATTTTTAGGAACGAGTTTCACTCTCTCTGCCAATTGCCAAGATGGCGCCAGTGTGTACGGCACGCCGTCCGACTCGTTCTTTTTGCTTCGTTGTCCTTTTCGCTCTATTCGTTCATTTGTGCTTCTATGGTTCCAGTGCCTTGATTTTTTTATGACCGCCAGGCGCTTCTGGACATTAAAACATCGGTGGATCTGCAATTTGGATGTGGTCTGGGTCCGACAAACCGAGGTTTCGAGTTCCTCTCAAACATCCCCGCTGAGCTGTGGAGCTGTCCGCATATCATGCCGGGGAGGCGTCCCCGTCGAAGACGTGGTAAACGTGAAGGACTGGCGGTGAGGATTAAAGCCTATTTGGCATTTCTTCGCTGTCGAGGCGGCTCTCGAATTGGATGGTGTCCTCGTTTCCTGGATGTAAAACGCCGCTGGATTTATCACGTTCTTCCGGGTTTGTGCGCCTCTCAGACGGCTGTGGAGGAGCTTTTCTATCACCGATGACGGTGGGATAAATGGAGGAATGTGGACTGCAAATCTCAAGCGGTTGAATGCTGCCTCCACCACAACTTGTGAAGCTGGGTCATCTACCGTCTCCTTGGCGTTGCTTAATGCTCGGTCATTAGCTAACAAGACCTTCATGCTACATGACCTGTTCACTTCTCGGGATTTGGATTTTTTATTCATCACAGAAACTTGGTTACAAGAAGGTCAATTGTCCCTGTTCTCTGAACTTCTACCTCAGAACTGTACTTTTATAAACTCTCCCCGATTGACTGGAAAGGGTGGAGGTCTGGCTACAATTTTTAAATCCAGCTTTCGCTGTCAACAATCACATAAAATCATTTCTCAGTTTTGAACTTCAAGCTTTTGAACTGAAATTAACTGAACCAATTTTGTGTGTGGTGATCTATCGTCCGCCAAAGTTCAACAAGGATTTTATTCATGAATTCTCTGAACTTTTGGCAGGGATTGACCTAGAGCATGATCGTATTTTAATTGCAGGTGATTTTAATATACACATATGCTGCCCAGATAAACCTCTGGTGAAGGACTTTTTGGACTTGATTGATTCATTTGATTTTACCCAATCTGTGGTTGGACCAACACATTCAAAGGGCCATACTCTGGATTTGGTGCTATCATACGGACTTTGTTTGGATGTCATGGAAATCTTTCAGACTTGTATTTCAGATCATTTCCCTATTTTATTCTCTATTAAGAGTTCACCTTCTGATACTAAACCTTTACTATCAGTAAAGGCTCTTCGACTGAATGGAATTTTAGCTCCAACTATATTTCCTACTGATAATCTTGATATTGAAGCTCTTATTACAAATTTAAACAACGTCTGTTCTAGGGGTTGCACCGACTAGTCGATTCTTTTCTCTGCAATGACTTTTTTTCTTGGCCAGTCGACTAGTCGCAATCACGTGACACAACATATTTTTCCAAGGAAATGAAAGAAGATGGTCCAGGTGAGTTAACCAGAAAGCTCAAATTGTATAAAAATGTAAATAATTTAACAAAGAGAAGCTGTAAATTACAGCATAAACTCGCGGGCTAAAGCCCGCGGTAGTCAGGAGTCCGACTCCCGTCCTCCAGTCGCTGGGCCCAGGCCTCCCCGCTCTCTCTGACCCCTTACTATCAGATTACTGTCAAATAAACTAGTGTCGAAAAAAGACTTAAAAAAAGACTACCGGAGTAACGTGCAACAATGTGGCATGAAGTCGGGGGGTTTTTTTATCCCTCAACTACCCCTACCTGATCAGCGTCACTCTGCTACTGAAGCTTCTAACCAGGCAGCTTTGCGCTCTTATAAAAATATAGTTTGACAACATCTGAAAACTAAGTCCANAGTCCAGCTTCATCCTGAGGGTCTAATAGAGTCGATCTCTGCCGTCTGCATGTCGGTTCAGAGCCGAACCGACTCTAGTCAGCAGAGCCTCCTGATGCGGGTCGGGCGGAGGAGCAGCGGGAGGAGCAGCGGGAGGAGCAGCGGGAGGAGCAGAAGGAGGAGCAGAGGGAGGAGCAGCGGGAGGAGCAGCGGGAGGAGCAGCGGGAGGCTTAAACTGTAACCCAACGGGATCCGTTCATAATAAGTTTGGTTTGTGATGCTCCAAAGCACCATGTGGTCAGTGTGATAATTTGACTCCTTTGAGTAGCTGTCCAGAGATCATCAGTATCAGTCGGTGTTTGGGAAAAAAAAAAAAAGTCAGACCGACTTTGTGCAACGAAATTTCTCCGCTGCTCACAAAGAATGATGTATCTATTGCTCTTTTAATTCTGCATAATAGACTTAGTAAAAGGAAAGAGGGGAGAGGGTGTAGGGTTAATATTTACCGTGAAAATAGCTCATAAAACATCCAAGTTGTTGCGCTTACGTCACTATGATGTCATCGCGACTAGTCGACATCGACTCGACTATTATCATGAAGTAGTCGACTTTAAAAAATATGTAGTCGTTCAAACCCCTAGCCAGAACTCCTGAAGAACTACAGAAGTGAGATCTGAGTTTATTTTAGATTTTGTAACTCTGGTGCTTTCTAAGTCAAATCAAACTCAAGTTTGATTTTTCCTTTTTTCTGCATATTTATAATGAATTTCTGCTCAAACACACAACATTGCAAGAAAGGCAGTTAGTTTACCACTAAACTGCACCAGCCTGTTCATTTTACATTCTTTAAACCAGTCTCTAAAGGTCCAGATTGTTCCTAATACTTGATGCACATTGATACATACTGACTGCTTGTCAGCAAATCTCCCAAACATTAAAACACAACCAGTGTGTATAACATTACCTGCCCAAAACTTCCTCAATCTCATAGAAGTCTTCCACATTCTCAGGCTTGAACAGGGCCATGGTGATTTGCTTTCACAAGGATCTTCTTTGTCCACTGCAGAAAGTAAAACAGTCCATTTTAGATTTGTAGTGATCCATGTTACACAAAATATTACGTTGTTTACTAAATCATGCACTGTACAGTGTCAAATCCACAATTTAAGCCATGACCTATAAATCAGTCAGCCTCAGCCCCAATTTAATTCATTTTAGACGATCACTTAGATTTGATGCCGATCTTATCCACCGATCTTAAAAAAAAGTCTAAAAATCAACCACTGTCCTCTTCTTCTCTGCTGTGAGAGAGGTTTGACTGAGACTGACCCACCAAGTCAAGTCACGTTTATTTGTCCAGCACATTTCAGCAATTCTGAGTTTGATTTCCATCCCAGGGTCTTTCTGCATGGAGTTTGCATGTTCTCCCTGTGCATGCGAGGGTTCTCTCTGGGTACTCAAGCTTCCTCCCACAGTCCAAAAGCATGACTGTCAAGTTAATTGGCTTCTCTAAATTGTCCCTAGGAGTGTGTGTGTGTGTGTGTGTGTGTGTGTGTGTGTGTGTGTGTGTGTGTGTGTGTGTGTGTGTGTGTGTGTGTGTGGTTGTTTGCCCTGTCTGTCTCTGTGTTACCCTGCAACAGACTGGTGACCTGCAGGATGTACCTCACCTCTTGCCCGGAACGTTTTCTGGAGATAGGCACCAGAACCTCCCGACCCCACTAAGGGACAAGGGTGAATGGAGGATGCAAATGGGTCTAGATTTAAAGGAACTCCGTTTTTCAGTTGTTTGCAGTTTTCTAGAAGTTGGTTCCAAATTTATGGTGCATAGAAGCCGAATGCTGCTGCTCCATGTTTGGTTCTGGTTCTGATGCGGAGCATACCAGTATGGGGGGATTTTTCTGGCATGATCCAAGAGCACACATTTTCAGTCTGAAAGCAGGATTTCATGCCTTTTGTTCTCAAAACTTTTAATACTTTTGTTTACATTTCTATTTTGAAAGGAGGACGTTTCATATCTTTCTTCTCAAAATGATCGTACGCAAAACTTCGCCTCGCGTTCACATTTAAGGCGTTTTCACACTGCAGGGAACCGTACGGAACGGAACGGAACGGTACAGAACGGAACGGTTACAGCCCTGTTGTGTTTGCATATTCACTGAGGGTGCCATCGAAGCGGTACCGGATGTCATTATTTTTTAAACTAAACAATGGTTTCAAAGTAGCGGCCGAAGCCTTTTCCTCAGAGATGCGGCGGAAAACTTTCTCTTTCCTCTTGACCAATCTAGCTCATTCTGTACTTGTTCATCAGCGAGTAAGCGGAGGAAAAAATTTACCTCATCATTAGACCAGGTGATTGCACTATATTGAGACAAATCCATTGCTAATTAAAACTAATAATAAAAATATTGAAAAGAGCACTCTTTACAAAACACAATTTAGTGAGAGCCAGCTGTCAACAGAAAATCAACGTCTGACTCCAAAACAACCAGCGGCCAATCAGCTGCTGGTTCAAGCAGAACCGCTTGGCCGGCCCGATTGGAACCACAGCTCTTGTGGTTCCAAGGGGCTGGGTGGAACCCTTCACAAGTTGTAATGCAAACACGGTCGGAACCATTCCGTTCCATACCGTTCCCTGCAGTGCGAAAACGCCTTTAGTCTCTCCTCGGACCCTCTGCTCGCTTTTGGAAACACCTAGTGGCACAGTCACCTGGCAACCTCTCAGCCAGTAGAATGAAAGTGTTGTACTGTGTTTGTTTCCTTCTAGGTGTGGCTGCGTATACTATCGATTGTTTGGGGAGAAACAACAACGTCAGCTTTCTGCTCCGTAGTACACTAAACATCCGTCAGCAGTGTGCTCCTTGTTCAAAAGACCCTTAAAAAGTTTAAGTTGGTGTTGAGTATTACTCTTTGGATTATGTTTCTGTTCAGCGTTACTTCTGTCCCTTAAGGGATACCGTAGTTAGGGCAGTGATGACGTCATCGCCTTGAGGCAACCAATGTGGCTGATATCTGGTGGGAAAGTTGGGTTACCAAACCGCTGTGCGAACACGTGGGAAAGAGTTCCAAATTATGTGTGTTCTCCTTATAAGTGTGCGTCATTGATAAGAAACCACACACACACACCTTCATGTAAACACACATTTGTGCTTATCCATGTTCCTTGAATCAAAACAGTTTGGAATACAGAACAGTTAACGGATCCTGCCTCATGTCTTCATTAACATCTGGTGCACCTCATCCTCGTCTCTGGTCCTGAGCTGAATCCTGGCCTGAGTCGTGTTCTGGCCGACACTCCAGGTTGAGAGTGGTGACAAACCTAAACAGTGCCTAACAGTCCTTCAACTTTAGAGCAAACTCAGTTACACTACTGATCGCTAACAGCTACTGATCTTAGGCAAGATTTTATTCACTCAACCAACTCTCTACATGTCAACATGTTAGAGAGGTGCAGTTCAAGGCCAGGTAGCAATGGTGGATCAACAGTTGGGGGAACAAAGTACAGAGACCGTATCAGAAACCCAAGAAGAGGTATATAATGAAGACACAGTAATGGAGGCTTTAAAAGAGGAGCAAGGTGGAGAGTCTGAGGAGGAAACCCCAGGAGAAGAGCTCAGAAAGGCTGCAGACTGCTAAGGGGAACATGAACCAGCAGCAAAAAGTCAACAAATACAATGCCAGATGTGTGAACAAAGATATATGAATATGAAACTGCAATGCACAATGTACTATGCAATATGTAAAATGTAGACTGGAGAAAACAATATTTTCTGCACTTCTTGTGTTGAAATATTTGTACAGTTGCTGGTACTGTATGTTAAATATGGATGGTATAAAAAAAAAGAAAATTTTATTTGTTGCACTCATTTTGAATTGACATATTTGTACAGTTGAATTATTATTCAACTGTACATGTTATTACATGGAAGTGGCTGTTTTCTCTCATTTAATAAATTCATGTAACATGTAAACATGCCATCAACTAGAGTCTACTTTAAGTAAACAGTTTTTTTGTATTTATTTGCATTAAAAACATCCAAAAATATTTCAACCTATATCCAGGAAGTACATTTCTGGGATTTAGGGCGAGGTCATGTTTCTAATAATAATATTAGATTATTTAATATTTTTGTTTTAGTGGCACTGAATGACTCTTTGATAAGAAGTCTGTAGACATCCCCAGTGAACATCCAGGATTTGGACAATGACATTGTGGTGGAGCTTCAATACCTCAACAAAAAACTGGACAGTTTCTCCAGCACAAAAACTCTGAACAGGAAGTACAGGAAGACCCTCCATTTTCTGAAGAGACTCAGGTCTAAGTGTGTTCAAGAAAGTGTTAAAACATCTGACACTGTAGTGGAATCTCAAGTGTTTTATGCTGTGGTTTGCTGGGGGTGAGGTAACATCAAGAGGGACAGAACGAGTCAGTGGAAAGCCAATTCTGTCTCAGCTAATTTGTATGCTCTGCACAAGAGCAGGCAGTAAGAGCCACCAGTGGTGCAAATTGTAATGAACCATGAATCATGAAGCTGAGGAATGGCAGAATACCAACTAGGATTTAGTTTTGGTTTTTGTTGTTTAAATAACGATCTTCTAATTGTTTCATGAACCAAGCTCCTGAAGATTTGTGCCCGTGTCCTCTATTGTGTTGTCTACAGCTTTCGAAAAATACAAAGAAAGTCATGCCAAAAAAGGAATTGCAGTAAGAAAGTACTTCCTCATTAGGTGAGTTAGGTCAGCAAACACTGAGCTGTATTTCCCTTTCTACATGTAATGATCTGAGTGAGGTAAGAGATGGTTCAGTCACACAGAATTTATGATAATTTATTATTGTCCTTTTAAGTTTGTACTTGAACAGTTGAGTTTTTGATTTCAAGTTAGGGGCCTAAAAATGATATTTGTTCTATAATTTGAAGTACAGGACAATATAAACACCTTCATTATTTTCAGCTGTACAAACAACTGTCCAAAACTACAGTTGTAGTTGTACAGTACAGTTGAGTTTTTCATTTTTGTCAATTTTCTGTATTATAAAAAAGCCTTTGTTCCATGTGGAAGTTTTTTAAGGCAACATTTTTCAAAAACACTTATTCAATAAGAAATGAGAACAAGTCATATTCTATAACTAGGACAAAACTTGCCATTGTCCCCTGGAACTTGGAATCCCCCCAATAAACTCCAGTTGTTCACGAAAAAAGTTGCAGGCCAACTGGACCCAGTGGACCCAGGTCCAAACAAATGGAAGTCAGAACCATTTCTATTTCCTACTGTAAAGTATCTCAATGATCAAAAAATTATTGCTCAATAAAACACATACAACCTCGGTGCCAACAAATTTACCCTTAAATGTTTATTAAAAGAGTGGTCATAATGTTTTTTTTAAACTCAACATGTTATGTGCCTCCGTCCCCAGTTCAAACCCTGAGTGTTTTCTCACCCCACCCTCCGTGGAATGTCAGAACAAAATTAATGTGACAAATAGGAGTAGTTTTGTTCCTCCGTTTAAAACAGGCCGTGGGCAACATCGCAGGAACTAAATGTATGGTGAATAAAGCAAATGAATAATGATAATAATAGTACTCACAGTCTCAGCCCCGGTTTGTTCCAGCTCCAATGTTCCGCTGAAAGGACAACGATCCCATGTACGATGGGAGGTTCCCACGGCGCGGCGCGGCGCGGCGCGGCGGAGCTCGGTGCTGGTCCCGAACCGAACCGGACCGGAGCGGAGCTGCGAACTGACTACAGGCTGCAGGAGGAATGCGGAAAACGCCTCTCTTCTTTTCGGCTTTAGTGGCTCTTCATAAACGACGCGCTGCTGCATTAGCTCCACCAGTTGGTAGTAAAGGGCTGCGGATCCAGAAAATCCTGTTAGAGAAAACCGTCTACATACGTTTCCTTTAGTGATATGTTTATGTTACCTTAAAATATAAATTCTTAATTTCTTACAGAAACGGATCCTCACACAGAGTTAGAAAAAAAATCTACCTATCAATTCATTCAGTAGATAAAATCCCATATGAGCAAATACTTGCGGTCAAGAAAATGCTCTATTGCCTGAAGGACAACACTCCACTTTGCTATCTATCTATCTATCTATCTATCTATCTATCTATCTATCTATCTATCTATCTATCTATCTATCTATCTATCTATCTATTATAGATATTCTAACAAGAGAGAAAATTAAGTTAGTGGTTAGTATCAGTCCAGCAGCTTCTGCCCTTATACAAAAAATATAATAAATAAACAAATCTAAAAAAAACTACAGAGCAACGGTGAACAGTTCAAAAAGCGGTTAACGTTTATAAAATTAAACAAAGTTGAAATGCACAATATTCAGTTTTTCTCAGTCGGCTTGCCTTGGTGCATTTCTCTAATAATTCTGATAAACAGTGAGCATGTCTCAAAACAACTTGTTCCAACACCAGTTTATTAAATTATATACAACCGTATCAGTGAACTTCTGAATGATAAGTCCTTGTTTCATTGCGTGTGGGTGAGGCAGTCAAATTGGTTAGTCATGTTTTCAGTGTAACAGTGTCTTGGTGTAGTTTTGAGGGATGATAAAACATTACTTGTTTTGATGACAAGTATGAGTTGTAATTGTGGGAGATCTGTGCTGGTCCCGAGCCAGAGCAAAGATTCACATTTATGATTTTACTGTAAGTTGATGACAGACCATGTCAAAAATAAAAAGCACTACAGAGCACAAAGAAAAAAACAAAATAGAAATAGGAACATGAGACAGTCCCCTGAACATTCAGTGCTGTAGGAATTACAGTGCCTATACTGTCCTTCTCCATGCTGAGAAAAATTCCTCAATAAGATTGAAGAGCGAGGAGCAGAATGAGATCTGCCAACATGCCTAGGTGGGCCCCATATGGGGAAAGGAGGACAGCCATATCCTCCTGACTACCAGGAAAAAAATATTGTCCAATCACCATTTTTTTAAATTCCACAATCTTTGTAAGGTAATTAGAATACTGAAAACATTTTGTTGGAAAAAAAGGTTTAATTTTGAAATATGGTGTGACCTTGATGGCAACCAGTTTGTCCCAAAGAAAGTATCCAAACATCAAAATAAGAATGAATTTCACATTGACAAAACTGAGCACTGTGGCCTAGCATGAAGTTTCTGGGTTCTATTCCCGGCCCAGGGTCTTTCTGCATAGAATTTGCATGTTCTCCCTGTGTATGGTGGGTTCTCTCTGGGTACTCCAGCTTCCTCCCACAGTCCAAAAACATGACTGTCAGGTTAATTGGCCTCTCCAAATTCTCCCTAGGTGTGTGTGTGTGCATGGTTGTTTGTCTCTGTGTTGCCCTGCGACAGATTGGTGACCTGTCCAGGGTAACTTCGCCTCCCACCCGGAATGTTAGCCGGAGATAGACACCAGCACCTCTCTCGACCCCACTAAGGCACAAGGGTGTAAAGAAGATGGATGGATGGATGGATGGATGGATGGATGGATGGATGGATGGATGGATGGATACAGAAAAAACAGAAAAATAATTACAAACTTCTCTATCACAGCCTCATTCCTCTTCCTTTTCCTCTCTCTGGCTGTTGACTTCATCTAAATAGTCATCCTTCCAATCTATTTCAGAAAACTGATTGCTCAATGGTTGATCTATCTATCTATCTATCTATCTATCTATCTATCTATCTATTAGGAGTGTAGTGATACAATAATTTCACAATACGATACAATATACGATATTCTGTTCACGATACGATATGTATCACGATATTTGTTGATCGATACGATTCTTACGCTTTTTTCCGATTTTCTGGAAGATTTTAGAAGGACAGTGGTTTTAGTGACATTTTGTGTTCCATAGGCTTGAATTTAGTTAACTGAAAACTGATTAAAAGCACCAACTACACAATACCTGACTCTGATCGGACAGTCTAACAGTCTGCAGCTGGGCAAAATGAATAAAAGATGCAGTGAGAGAATTTGTCAGGATCTGTGTTTTTCTGTGTTTATTGTTGAGTTTTCTGTGTAGTCCTGTTCCTTGTGAGTCCTGTCTCTGCGTCTTCCCCGTTGATTGTTCCCAGCTGTGTCTAGTCTCTTGATTACCCTCCCTGTGTAT
>CAEGAF010138270.1:0-39413 GCA_903067075.1 Micropoecilia bifurca
ACACACACACACACACACACACACACACACACACACACACACACACACACACACACACACACACACACACACACACTCAGCTTACTGGAGGTCCACGTTAGCTGCCCTCTGCTCAAGAAAAAGAAGGATTGCGCTCTTGCTGCCTGGAACGATCTGCTGCTCCCATTGTACTGCTGTTTACCGATTCAATAAAGATGCATTTTATTATTCAACTCTGGATATTTTTCATATGTTGAACTGTGAATCTAAAGTTTGCCTCAGTCTCTCTCTTCCTCTCTCTGTGTGAATGTCACTTTCAAAGTGAGATGAAACACTCCTCCTTTCCGTAGAAGTCATCAAGTATTCATAGGAATTCTTGCCACCAGAGTAAAGTTCTTTCTTCGACTTCAGGAAGTGAGCAGAGCCGTGGGGGGATTAGATCTGAACGAGCTGATGAATTGTGTGCAGTAGTCATGAACTGGGGGAGAGCGGCGGAGATAGAGACGGCTCAGAGCTCAGCTCCAGCGCCGGCTGGTTAGTGTTGTGTAGAAGGTACACACAGAGCTGCGCAAGTTCAAACAACATAATTAATTAGGCTAATATTAATATTATCAATGCCACATAAATTCAATTCTCTCTGTCCTAATCACAGCTAGATAGCTTGTAAAAATTATTTTGTTAGGCCCTGGTGCAAACAGCCGGGGATTTTCCAAACATTTGAGAACTATTTGTTTTTGCGGCGATTAATGTGCGTGACTCGGGAGGGGGATGGGGGGAGCGGAGCCCGGCCAGAGACGATAACTGGCGTGCAGACGGAGGCAGCGGCGCAGTGTGGCCCCCGGGACTCCCAGCATGGGCACATGGAGGAGGTGGAGGGGCGGGGGGCTCTGGAGGGGGGAGGCCGGGTGTTTGAGCAGGTGGAGGGGATTAGTAATATTGTCAACACTGGAGAGGTGGATAAGACTGTACCCTCTTAATCGTCAGTTTGAGCAACTCTTGCATACATGGAAACGTAAAGACTTAAGTACAACTTAGAGTTGGACTGATTCTGGTTAAAATGACCCAGCTTGGTTAAAGTATTTGTATTTGGTCACCTTTGAACCACAAACGTCGTTCCTAAAGCGTTTCCTTACTCTGCTCTGTCGATGTGGAAGAGCAGGACTTGAATCCACTTTGATTCCTTTTGGACAATTCACATTTATTTTAAGAGGAAGACAAAAATGGAAATCTTCTCATGAAACTTGTCATTTAATTGAGCTAAAATTCTTCATTACGTGTATCATTGATGTTTTGTAAGTCTGTTTTATTTTTTCAAAGCGGGTCTTGGATCCCAGTGAAACAAACTGTATAAATCAGATCAAACTTATAAAAATATGTACTATTTGAGTTTATTTAATATCCTAAAGTATCACAAAACAGTGCAGCGGAAGAAAACAATCTTCACTCTGATCATTTGAAATTAAATCATGTGCAAGCCTTTAGAAGTCACCTAAAATATAAAAAATAGTGACAGCAGTTAGTTTGGTGATGCAGGGCGGCTGAATGCAAATGAATGCTACACTTTTAAGATTTTGATTTGTATAAACTCTTTAATTGATTGATTCCACATCATTATTATGTACGCTTTGTATTTGTCTATCACATGAAATCCCAGTAAAATAGATTGAAGTTTGTGTTTTAATGTGACAAACATTCAAACCTGAGTTCTGAGTACTTTTGTGGGATTCTGTAGTTCCAAGAATGTGACCCATAAAAGTTAATTTATGACATAAGTTTGGACAGTAAAAATGTTCTCTGCAGGATGGTAAATATTTAGGGTAATGCAAGCTTGAAGCTATTTGGCAAACCATGTGAGTGACTTGGACATTTTGTCCACAAACCTTCAGATTCTTGTGTTTTCTTTAGACAAAAAATAATTCATCCTGTTATTTAAAGTTAGCTCACTATAATTACTGGAAAGAAAGAGTAAGGCACAAACTCCTGAACATCTTGAAGCTTAAGAGAAACTTATACTATCTCTTAATGATCGCCAGTATGTGTATCTGTTATTTCCTCTGCCAGATAAATCATCAACCAGCATTTCCTGTTTTGTCCACTCTGTCTGCACATCCAGTTATTCCTGCTCACATCCCATAAATCCTTGCTTTCGGCACATTTTTGCTCCCCCATCCGGGCTGGGCCACTCTGCCTCCTGGAGCACTGACAATAAAGCATTACAGCAGTCAATCCATGTCAACAGCAGCTTTGCTTAATTCCTGCTAAACACGTTTAAACTAAATCTTCACCTAATGATGCATAATGATTTGCTCTTCACTGATGGCTCATATCTATTTATTTCCCCTCTCCAGTGGAAATGATGACTCAGGTGGACTTGTTGTGGAAGGCGATAGGGATCATTTACAAGGCATCGTAAAGTCTTGGCACCCCTTTAACGTTTTTTAGATTTTCAAGTGTTGCATCCAGAAACGTCTGTGTGTTTTACTGGAATGTTTTTTTTCTCCCCAGGGCAACACAAAGTAGTGCTTCATTGTGAAGAGGAAGGGAAGGATACACTGAAATCTCTAAAATATGACATAAATTCGTACCAAGCCCCTCATTTTCACCCGCTTCTCTTCAAATTTCTTCACCTTTTTTAGTTTCATTGCTGATTCTCAACAGGATTTAGATTTAGAGCTGAACCATTTCATCGTAGCTCTGGCTGCATGTTTAGAGTTGTTGTCCTGCTGGATGGTTTATGGTTTTCTTCTTTCTGTTCTTCAAAAAAAAATGCAATTATTTTCCCCCCGTCAACAGATTCAAGTGAGCTGTGGATCTTTGCAGCTCCTCCAGAGTCACCCTAACGTTGGTTGATTCTCTGATAAATGTCTCCTTGCTCAGCCTTAGTTCAACCAGACACCCAGGTTTCCAGCTGCGCAGTATATTTTCAGATGACGTATTGAGCAGAACTCTGTGATATTTAAAGCTTTGATTATTGTTTTATAACCTCTTTCTGCTTTAAGCTTTTCCGTCACTTTCTGCCATCTCTGCTGTGCTCGCTGATCTTCATGACACTGTTTGTACTATGATGTTCTCCAGCAAACCTCTGTAGCTTTCACTAGCTGATTTTACACTGAAATTTAAGTGCACACAGATGGATTTGATTTTATTCAGACTATAGGGGGTTGAATGCACTTACTACCTCACAGTTATGTGCTACTTTTCTTTCAAATTCCATTAAAATACATTGAAGTTTATGGCTTTAACAAGAAAAATTAGAATATTCAAGGGATGTGAATGTGTTTCCAAGAGAGTGTAGGGGTTAAAGATTCCAGCTTATAATACAGATCGAAATCAAACAATGTTTATTTGTCAAGGCCTGCTCTGATTCTTAAAACCTTACTTTAGCGCTGCTTATGTGAGAGGTTTTCATAGTGTGGGCGCTCAGCCAGGCTCTCTGATGTGATGCAGATGTTGCCCTGGCCTTGCCCTTCTGCAAGGCACAGGTGCCGCCCAGCCCTCCGTCTTATGGCTGTGAGGATGCAAACTGTGCCAGCTCTCCTCCTTCCCTCACTTTTCTATTCAAAGTCTCGTCTTAGAGAGCTTGGCAATCATCCCCTTTCTTTCCCATAATTATTCACAACAGTAGTTTTGATGGCTAGTTCGATTGTCCTCCTTACTCCCCTCTCACCCCTGACTTTCAGCCTTATGTCTTATAAAAACACCAGTGCTGTTCTCTGCCGGTAGTGGAGTGTTTTCCAGGGTTATTTTCTGGCTCCGTGCCTGTGCCTTGCTCTCTCTTGGCTGGGTTCGTCTGGTTGACTGCTCCACAGGAACAGACTGGCACTCTAGCTGAGGGCTCCAGGGCCTGCATGCTCACTCCGCTAAACATGGCTGTGTGTTCAGAGCTGCACTCTAGTGATTTACATAAAAATTAACCACATTTATTGGGAAGTAATCATATTTTTAATGCAATGCTACTCAATTTCTTACATTTCTAAATAATTGTTTTTTAAAAAATTGTTCCTGACACGCATTATTATTATATATTTTTCAATGGTACACATCTCCAATTGTAAATGGAACAACTTAACTTACACAAGCATGAAAATGTCTCTGTATGAAGAGAAATCTATATCCAGTGAAGTGATCTCAGTGCTGGACGCTCTCATTGATGAACAGCAGCTAGATCTGTACGGCCTCTGGCCCTCCTAACCCACTGATGTTAAACCAAGACTCCACACACGCCAGAGAAACAAATGAGGTCTCTCTCTCCTCCACTGAAGATGAAACACTGCATCACCAAAGCATGTGCATTTGTCTAATCAAGCTTTCGCCTGCGGCTACGTCAAATGTAAATGAATAGGCTGGTATGTGCCAGCCTCTATTTCTGTTTAGCCTGACTGGTGTTTGATGATGAAACGACACGGCGGGCTTCAGACAGAAGGGGGCACTGGTGCTCCAGTGTTGCTCTCTTCCCCCTTGTGGAGCCCTCTCCTTCCTCAGAGCTCCGCACAATGGGAATCAGCCTGAGGGGGGAAATGTTGCTTTTTTAGGTCTGTGAGCCCATATCCCTTAATCCCCAGCCATGATTGACAATCATGATTTAGGGTATATGGTGTCCCATTCTAATCCATGAGCAGTGATTTCATTTGCATACCTTCCGAACGTGGCCTCATTTTGGAGGAAACGGCTGCCTTTGTAAGTGATACAGAAAGAGAGAAGGGTGCAAAAGATAGAGAATAAGGAGGAGAAAGAGAAAGGATGGGGTAATGTCTGTGTGTTTTTTGTTTTCTTTTTCCTTTTTCTTTTTTTTTGCCAGAAGAAAGATGAGAGCATGCCTGAGCAAATATTCCAGTATAGATACTTTTGCTTCTGTAGCCCTTTCTTCTGAAATACACACAAAGAATACATGTGCAATTGGAAACTCGCATGCACCAAGTATATTTAGCAACCTAAGGATGTATAAAAACACGGAGGAACACACAGAGACGCTCCCTCACACGATGCAAAACTAAATTGCTATTTGCTCATTTTATAACCAAGTCAGGCTTAATTATAATCATGGGAGTTTGGGAGTTACCGTATAATCTCTGGAAGGTATTAAGTATTTCCCAGTGCTCATCACAGTGTAAAAAGAAACAAATACAAATACTTACAATTATTTCCCCCATCATAACACCCAGGGGACTATGAATCAAATAGTGCTGCTCAGTGTTTCTGGCGCCCGCAGAGACCGTTCATCTTCACTTTTATCTGCTGATGAAGTGGAGCAGAGCTGAAACGTTGGATAAAAGGTCAAAAGAATCACATTTCTCTGTGAGGCAAAACGAGAAATCTGTAAACCAACAGTCATGAAGTTCATTTTCAGAAACAATCAGCATGAATTATATTGGTTAATAAATTTTTTTCTGTTTGAAAATATTCATCATACCTACAGTTTACTACATCTGTTTGTATTTTAAATACACGGCTTGTAAGACATGAAAGGAACACATGAACACAAATGATTCATTTGAATATTGTTTTTATTTAATATTCTATTGAATGTTTGAATGTTTATTTGTTATAACACGATTATGTGACAATATTTACTTCAGTCAGGCAGTTACCACAAAGTTAAGCCGAGATAAAAATTTTACAAAAGCACATAAATATCAAATAGATAATTCTTCAATTAATTTCCATAAAAAAGTGAACTTCTAAAATCTTCCGATCAAGAAATGCTTCATAGTTATTTACAGACTAAAAGAAAAGCCGAAAAGAGACAAATGGCCATAAACTTTCCACTGAAAACCACAAAATTTAAACAAGAAATTTAGTGTAGAAATTTTATAATATTTCATTTGGATAGTTAAAAACATTTATGAGCCAAAATTAACACCTAAAAGATTGGAACAAAACAGTGCAATTCCAGCCATTTTCTTAAGTGAACTTAGTTAACAAAAAAAGTTAAAGTTGAACAAATAGTTAGATAGATTATGTTATGTTTCAACACTTGTAAATTTGTGATATTTATGGATAATATTAATAGAATATTTATGATATTTGCATTTATAACAATCTCCCATTTTCTGAATTTAAAGTCAACAAGTTCAGATCATGCTATACAGTAGCTAACCCACCTGATTGTCGGGCTGCCCAATATTATAACTGAGTTTTGCTACTGAGCGTCCCACATGTCATTGATTGTTTTCTTTCATTTCAATCATCATGATAACCACACCTCTCTTCCTGACCTCTAGCATCTCAGACACAAAGATTTGTATCAAGTGTGTGTCAAAATGACAATAAAATTTGTTTCAAAGAAAGTAGTGTTTTCAGAATTGAAGTAATGACAGTCATAACTTTGATTACATTTTATAAAACAAAAATAAAATCTTACTACAATAAAAATCACTTCTCCTTTTCTGATGACAAGTGATCAATTTTCTCATGTAGATTGGAAATACCAAAGAAATACCTTTGAATTCATTTTAAAGGTATTTGCAGCAATGGTCATTATCAATCCACAATAACCTGCTCACCTCATTTTATTACTACTGTGTTTAGTGCCGTGTAAATAGACTGTCTATTTGATGGGTGGTCTCTTTAGGCATCTGCTATGTGAGAAAGACCAAGAACATAAAAAAACTGATTATTCTTGGGATAAAAACATGGATAATTTCTTAAAGATAAATATAAGATTTGTACATCTTTTCTTCACATACTAAAAAAAAGTTAAATAAAACAAAATGGTCAAAATTGTCATAGATGTTCCCACCACCTCCATGGGCAATCCCGCGCTCTCAACAGTTAGCACTATTTACGAACGTTGCTCTAATTGATTCAGTTTCTTTATCTTTTTACCTCCTTAATTTTGTTATTAAGTGAGAGGGAGAGGCGCAAAAAGCTCCTCCACTTCCCCGTTTTGAGAAATTATACTCTTGTACTTGATCCAGCTAACAGGATTTTCTTAAATTACTTTATAAAAGACCATCTTTTAACTTTCTTCTTTCTCTCCCTATCCATTCATTAGCAGGTCTGCCTGGAGGCCTGCTCACATCAATTTCTTGGGTTAAAGTTACAAACTTAGGCAGCTCAGCTCGATGCTCGCGGAGGTTTTTCATGGACGAGAGGAGGGTGGCTGTGGGAGGAATGGGGACAAATTATTAATTTCTGATGTATTAGAAAAATAAAGAGATTGAATTAAGAGTATTGGTCCTCTGTTATCCAGCATGACTTGCCTCAGGGACTTACTGTGGTGGAGAACATTATGCAAATGCTCGTCGCTCACTCTCTGCTATCCTCCCCTCTCTCTTTCATGCTCCCTACTTCCACCTTTTCTCTCTGTCTCTCTCTCTCTTTCCATGAGTCAATCTCTGCGTTTCCATAATCTGTCCTTCTCTGTCTCTTTAATCTCCGTCCGTCAGCAGAAGCAGAAACAGAGCGGAGAGATCGTCTTCTGTCAAAACACAGTGATTTTCTGTCCATTTTTCCTCTCATTGGCCTTCATGTTGAGCTTATCCCCAAAATCTCAAAAACCTAAGTTTGTGTTCAGAAAGAAAGAGCCTATTGATAGCTAAAGATGTAGGTTTTAAAAGGTACATATAATTTGCATTTAAAGTGTAGCACATACTGCTCAATTAAATTTAGCCTCAGTTACCTATGTAGATATTTTTGCCAACCAGTAAAATGTTTTCTCATTTAATGAAATAACTGATTGCATCAAGTCACTAATTTTACACCAATCCCTTCTCCTACTGACCAAACGTGGCAACAATGGACAGTCGATTGCATAGCGTTGTTAATTTTGCATCAGTCCTTCATACTGATTATGCATGTAGTGACAGTGGAAATTTATTTATTTATATAAGGAAAAAACCCCTAGAGAACCCCAGTTTGAACAGACATTACCATGAGCACTAATTTATGCCTAACGACAATGTAGAGAGACTGGTTAAGCCTAACTGTCATGTTTTTAGAAAGTGAGAGGAAGTCAGAGTACCTAGAGAGATCCCACACATGCACAGAGAGAGCCAACTAGGCTGGGATTTGAACCCACAACCTTCTTGCAGTACTACCAACTGCATCATCATGCAGCCACTTCTTTCCAACCTCCCTTTACGGTTTTGTTTTAAGTAAAAACAATAAAAATAAACAGTTGTGTTTTGAATTCAGTTTGGAGTTCTTCAAATCGACACATATTCAATATATGTGCAAGCTCAAATATATAACATAGTATGTCTCAATGGACGTTTGACCACTCTTCTTGTCAGAATAGGTAGAATTGTCCAAAAGAATTATCTATATGTATATTTCATTCATTCAAACTTTTGCACATATTTTTTGTGATTTCAAATTTACGTGACGATTGTATGTAATCTTCCGGCTAGATTTCAACCATTTTCTTGTTGAACCAAAACACAACAGGATCTAACCTCACAAAGTTATTTTCAAGTTGGAGCTGAGAAATAAAAGTGTAACATGTAACTGAAAACAGAAAATGAACAACATAAACCTCTATTATCTAATTATTCTACTGTTCCTGTTACATAATACACTTAAAAATAATAAAAACTAGTTAAAGATTCAGTAACAATACAAAAGTCAAATGAAAAATGATCAAGTCATTACTGGTAAAGACAGAGGCAGAAGCTACTTAATCATGTTACTTGTTTCATTTTTCTTTATTACTGAATTCAGAGTGTTATTATTCAGTTCTTTGTAAAAATCATAATTCCTTTAGAATGTTTTCACATTTGATCACATTAACCACAAACCTAAGTATATTTACTTGTCATTGAGTCATATGGAAAACCAAAATAAACCAGAGCATATTTGGGACGTGGAATAAAAATGGCACGTGGTGTCAGAAGATGAATAGCACGCATTTTTGTTGCAGTCCAATGTTTTACTTTTAGAAACTCCCTAATTATTAAATATCTCCCTTATGCATGTAATTGACTCTCCAGTAGTTCTGTCATGGCTTCAAAGGGTTTTCAGAGAACAGTAGTGAGCAAACATCGGAAAGACCAAGAGACACAGCAGCGGAAAGGGATAAAGTTGTGAAGAAGTTCAAGGGAAGGACAATCCATGATGTAGGAATGCCAAGAATATCGTACAAAAAGGAAATCATGAGACGTCCCATTTGTGGTTTTCAAGAAGCATTGTAGGGAGCACAGCTTCCAAAATGCTCCTTGTTGGCTTGCATGAGTGAAATGAAATATCACCTTGAACCTGTAGCATTGGTGCTGGCATTTTCAGCAGCGACAGGAAAGCTAGAATGGATTGAATCAAAATCCATTCCCAGCTTAGGATCAATCTGATTGATCCTGAGCTGTTTGATAAAGAAGAACTTGCAAAATGTTCCAGTTGACTTGTTGCTATAAGTGCAGCACAAAGTAACTGTTTTAACCCAAGCTGAAAACACATCACATACACCACTCTTTTCAGATTTAGATTTGTTTATTTTACTTTTCGAAAACATTTTACAGGTAAGCACTTTTTTTTTACATGAAATCCCAATAACATACATAATAGACTAGTAACAGTTACATTTACCAGAGTAACTTTTTGGGAAAATGTACCTTTAGGAGTGTTTTTAATGCACTGTTTTCCTTGAGTAACTTTGTTATGAAGTACAGTTACTCTGTATTGAGTAAAACTTCTGGTAACTTCACTGAATGAAAAACAGAATCGTTTTAACCAAAACCTCACCAGACACAGACACACACCTGCGATTTTATTTTTGTAATAATGTCATTTATATGAAGTATTTTCATTTTGCTCTTTAAAATACCAACATTTCTATATTACTTTTGGTTCATTTCATGATGTAATTGTTAAATATTAAATCATTGTTACTTTGATCAGTCATTCAGCATTTGAGTAGCCTTTTTCTTCAACTCCATTTTTACTCTTGCACCACTAATTTGTACTTTTAGTTGAGTAAGTTTTGCTGAAGCAGTGCTAGTACTACTGTTCATTTTTGAGTACTCTATCCTTGGTTATGAACACCTTTCAGCACAAATCTACTGAGATTACAGGAAGCAGATCATTTTTACTTTTATGTAAAACATGTTATAACAGACAAAGCTAGTATTACTATATTATTTTTACTGTATAACAAACTCATACTTCCTTGAAACCTCTGGAAGAAATAAGTTCTGGCCGACTGCCGTCGTCTTCTAATCTAATCTGTCAATTGATTCTTGGATTCGGGTGCACAAGAATGAAACATTTCTCATTAAAACGCACGTGAAGACAGGTTAAATGTGCTCATTATCTGTGATCCATAGAAATCCAGATATCCTAAGCTGACATGTAAAACTTCAGTCAATATTGATATTTATTCAAGAAGGCTTTAAAGGACGTATGAGACCCAAGTCCAGTTAATTAAGTCTTAATAGAGGAGGAGGAAGAAAACGAAAGGGCAAGATGATAAGAGAAGGGCGAGCAGGAGAGGGAGGAGGAGGCCAGCGAGGCGTGGTGTCAGTAACAAGGCCAGTAATCTTACAGCAGGAGGGGGAGAGAATCCCAGCAGCACCAGTCCCATTCAGCCCACTACCAGAGGCAGAACAGACAGGTTTGATGTCAGTAAATATTAGCCTTGTGTCGGCGACTCATTGCATATTCAAAGACAGATGTTTCTGAGGAGGGTGGCAGAATGAAAGGCCTGAGATGGCAGCGTTGCTCTCAGAGGAGCAAGTAATTGGCCCCTCGATGGTGTCGCCGCGACAGAGAGAGGCGTTCACACACGCTCGCTCTCTCTCTCTATCTCTCTCTCTCTCTCTTTCTTTCTCATGCACACACCTTTCCCCCTCCCCGCCTCTCTCTCAGCTCCTCTGCCTCTCTTCTCTGATCTGATAAAGGTAAACGTGTAGCAAATTTGCCATTTGATGAGGGAGGATTTCCACAAACAGAGCTGACATGATGAGCCTGTGATCTGCCTGTATGAGAGTCAGCAGGGGCCCCGGCAGTCAGAGATCTCAATCCTCCCTCCCTTCCCTCCCTCCACTCGCCCTGCGCTTCTCTCCTCCTCACATACTGTCACACACAGACTCACACTTGGCTGTGCTCGCATGGAGCTTCAGTCTCAGTAATTGCTGCCTGCCATCCATATCTTTCCCCCCTGTCTGTCTCCGGGTCCCTCGCTCTGCTGCCGTCTATCTCTCCCCCTCAGAGACGTCCGCCGCTCCTTTTTCTCTGTTTCCTCTTTTCTCTGTCAAATAAAGGGCCCGGCCCTCGCCTCAACATCACACTCGATTTCTCACTCCTTCACTTATCTCTGAGCTCCAAGACTGCAGACTGCTCAATTATCCACTCTCACCTTGCTTCTGCACTCTTCCTCCTCTCCTTCATGTCCACTCAGTTAAATCCAGAAAGTCAAGCGTTTTCAGTGCTGTATAGACAAGTGAAAGGGTCAAGAGCTCAGTCAAAGAGGGGGAAATATTCAGGTGAAAACAAGTTGTGTTTTTTTTTTTTCTGTGAGCCTGTTATTGGAGGGTTATCTGATGGCTAGGCTGCATCAAATGAGGTGCTTTGATCATGGCCCATGCAAGCTTCTCAGCCACAAATTGATCCCCATAACCACAATTATTCTCAGTGCAGTAACTCCTTCAGAACTCACACATTCAAAGTCATCACAAGTCTCCCTTCTGTCCACAAAGCCGGAGCTTCACCATCCCACCACACCTAATTGCTCAGCTCTTTTGCAGCCCCCTTTCACGATCGTACAGAACAAACACTCCATTGCCTATATCACTCCGTCTACATCTTCTTTTTAGTATTTTTCTCACCATCTGATTTAAGAAGGAGTCACTGGGTTTGAGCCTTTTCAATCAGGGGTAATGGTCCTGCTTTTGTCTAGTCTCATGACTCTAATCCTTGGACTCGAGCTACTGCTCTCCTCCGTCCGTCTAACTCTACGCCCTTCTGTTGTTCTGAGCTTTTTCTGCTGACTTTAACCCCCTGTTGGAGTGTAGCTGTCAAAAGCAAATGATTTTAGCAAGAAATATTTAAAAGCAATGTGATGCAATGCAGGGAGAACCCACATGAAAAACAAACTGTGCCGTTTTTGTTGTCGTGTAAACGCCCCCTTTGTGTAACCGTGCTTCATTCTGAAGCATTAGTTGCAAAATCTCAATATTAATTTCACATCAAGTGCTTTAGATTAGGATTACATTTGACCAACTTTCTAAAATAAAGAAAATAAAATCAAAAGAGTAAAAACCTGAGAACAGCTTCCTGCTTATATGCAGTTTTCTCAATCAATATCTTCTAACCTTTTTTAACTGATTTTTGATCTTTTAAAAATATATATTTTATTTAAGGTTTCTATCAATATTTCTCCGACACTACCAGTTCAGAAATATTGCAAACTTGCTTTCAGGTTCTAAATGGTGAAGTTGCTTTTACAACCCTCACTAAAGATTTTATTCAATGACATAAAATAATTAAAGAGCCACTGACTGAGGAAATATTCTCAATCCCACTGAAAAAGTCTCAGCTTTCTAAAATGTGATGTACTCCAAATATCTGCTCTTCAAAACAAACATAACCCATTTTTTTTAACCTGAATAATATTTTCTGGCATGATTATTTAAGTTTGATTTGCCTAATGCAAGCAGATAATTTTAATGATTTTTGTCTGATTTTGCTTGTTGATTAATTGTGACTGAATGTGAGTGGTCTAAACAGGCTGGAGCCGCCTCTGTCTCGTTTGCTCTCATTTTTAGATTCCTAATGTTTATGGTGTTGCTGCCCCCTGAAATATCTACAGAAATATATATTAAAAAAAAGAAGCTGTGCTGCCAGTGAGAGGTCTTCTGTGGTGGTGGTGGTGGGGGTGGCGGGGGGGACGGGGTGAGGCTCGGAGGAGAGCTGAACTTTGTTAATGGAGTGTTTCTCTGTGCAAGTCACTGCAGCTTTGAAAGCCAAGCCCCCCGGGTGAGGACTCTGAAGCACAGGAATCAGACATGCACAATCAGTTCCACTCCTTAAATCTTCTTCAGAATCATATCTATTTGAGCAGCCTCTCCTTAATTTATTTCTCTATCAGTTAGTGGGTTGTGATCTGGCGAAGTGCTTCGGGAATAGGAGGCACCGCTGAAATGTGAAATGGAGAAGGTTCCTCTCCTTTTTTCTCTGTGTGTTTTCTGCTTCCTCTCTCTGATTTCCACACATGCTCCCGTCCTTCCCCGTCTCCCCTCCCAACTCCCCCCCCCACTCCGTGCCCTCGCCATCCATTTAGGCAGAGCCTCTGACTAATTTGCCCATCACGCTCGCTGTCTGGTCCTTTACGGTTGAAGATGTTTTGACGTGTCTCTCTCAGCTCGCTCTCTTCACTGGCGCTGTCTCCACTATGATTAAGAGTATTCTGATAATAAGCAAAATGCCAAGAGTCGCAGAATGGCTGAGGAGAGTGTGCTCCTGTGCATCAGTGGAAAAAAAAAAAGAAAAAGCGTTTAGAGCAAGTGGTGCACAACAGTTCCACTCAAGAGAAATGTAATCCAAAGTGCAGAAAAGGAGAGGCTTCTTGAAGGCAGCCTCTTTATCCTTTACATGAAAGACTCACTATTCTTATTTATTCCTCAGACTTAAACCAGTTCAGATCAGTGACTGTATTGGTTGTGTCTCCTACAAATCAGTTTTGGTTGGGGTGAATTTGTAAGCTTCAGCATGACCTTCGTTTGCCCCAACATTTCCAACCACATTGTGCTGTTTGGCTCCTTCCAAGTAGACTAAGGAGGCCCCACCTCCACAATCCTCCACCTACCTCCAGACCTCCATCCTTAAAACCAGTCATATGCTGAGCTGTGTTGTTGCTACGTGACCCAACAATGACCTTTTTTGACTTGTCAAACCATTCCTAAGGCACACTTTGAGTTTAAAATAGGGACTGGCTTACAGATGTGTGTGGGTTTTTTTTTTTTTTACTAATTGTGCCATGCAGGCATTTACTTAAAAAAGTATCACAACTTTTATTATCACAAGTCCATCAACAGAAAAATATTGTGATGAATCTTTAAGCCAATATCACCCTTAATTGTGCCCAAACTCCAAAGAACAACACATAAAATCCTTTGTAGAGTTTGAAATATTGCACAAACTCTTTTAAAAGGTATCTGTCTATATTGGTAAAACATAAAGGAACAGGTACAGATCTCCCCCCCCAGTAAGAGAGTGCAATGATAAAACCCATAAACTTCTACATTAGCAGCAGATCTCAGGAGAAAGTGGGCTGTCTGTGAAACTCTTGAAGTTGACAGTGCTGCCATTGGTGTGACCCAAAACAATGATGTGTCTGCATAAAGACAGGAGGTGAACACTGCCCATAGTAAATACACTCCTTCCCCTCACCAGCCTCAACAACACTGTGTCTACTGTAGATCCTAGGAACTGGAGGTTGGACAATCAGGTCTGCAGAGAGGATGATCAGGTCTGACCTTCCCTCCATTGAGCTCTTTTTCAGGGCACAGAGTCAGAGACAGGACAGTCAGAGACAGGACAGATAGCATCTCTGCAGACCCCACACATCCTGGACACAAACTGTTCAGACTTTGACGCTACAGAGCGCTATTTGCAAAAACAAGTCGCCACAGAAACAGCTTCTTCCCCGAGGTTGTCGCTCAATGAACATTTTTGCACCTTCGTTTTTTTCTGTCTTTATCTAAAAAATAAATGGACTACTATTACGTTTATATTCTTCATTCTTGCTTTAATTTTCCTAAAGTGTATCCCTCAAATCCTTTGGGCAGTAAATCTGATTTTAATTCTGGAAATGAACCTGATCTCAGGTTTACTTGAACTTCTTGTTCCTAATTACTAACAAAACAGAACATTTTCACTATTTTTTATGTACCAGCAGTTTGCAAACCCATTTCTCCAAGATTCCACATGAAGTGCAAAATAAAAGGAAAATTGGCTGAAGTTGCCAAGTCCTTTATTACCCCTCAGAGCCAAACAACATGCACCCCTGAGGACTCACTTCACTCAGCAAATTAAGAGCAGGCTCTGTGGCTACCGCCGTCCATCTCAGCAGCTTCTAGCTCCCCGCCGACCAATTCAACCTGCACTGCCACCGCAGAGCATTCAGCCCGGCTCTGTGCGCAGTCTTGTTATTCTTTTATTATGAGTCCTGGCCACTAACTCGGGGGGCTAATATTGTTTTGCTTCCGACGGTCATTTGGCAGTGAGTGCTCTTAATTTTGTGTGCCCCCTTACTCCATCCTACCTTTTCTTTGAGGCCTGCTAGGGCGAGACAGATGAAGGATGTCGGCAAAATGCAAAGGTTTAATTACTTTCTGTTGAATTAATTAAGGAGGAAAAACTTCTTGTTGGAGAACAAAAGTGAGGCTGGCTGGAAGCAGTGGTGGAGAGCGAGTTTGCAGTAGAGGGAAAGCGCCATTGTAGCCTGGCAGCCTCTGAGGATTTAATTTAGAGTGGATCTCCTGGAGAGCCCATCTTCTAGAGTCTCGGGCCTCAGATCGACCACTTGGAGATGCTTATTGGTACCAAGCTTACAGCTATCCATCATTGTCACACCACCCTCTGAAATGCAAGGCTTATTGTGGAGAAACTTCATCAACACCTTTGGCTTTATGACTCTAGAAGTGGCTCTCAGGAAGATGGCTGAACTAAAACCTCTTTGAAGTAAAAATAAAAGGTTTGTGTTCATCAGTTAATGTTTTCCTCCCTTTTCACAATTATGTATTATATTGTGTTGTTGTATCTTGTAAACCCCAAAATAATACAATGAAGTTGGTAATTGCAACATGACAATTTCTGAAAAAGTTAGACGTATAGAGTCATGCATGACCAAAACTAATATTAAAAGTAGATAAATTCTTTAACATTTCTGAAGGCAGTGTAAGTGGTTCTTTTTACTCAAACCAAAATGAAAACATGTTATTCTAGAAGAGCTCAGATAGAGGTATTTGCATATTTAAGACTGTTGACATCCAAATAATGTGTAGGTGTTGACTTCTTGTGGCTTCACAAACACAAATATGTATAAAGTAAAGAAATCATCCAAGACAGTTCCTCTTTTTTTAGTTTGATTCCAAGACAAACATATATGCTCCAGTTTGTTTCACATCTTTTAGTTTAGAAAAACTTGCCTTCCAGTTTTGTTTTTTTATTATTATTTCCGTCCCTATCTTGAACCCTTGTGTGCAGTTCACAATACAACAAAGATGCCCAGCAAGCACACGGATTGAAAACCTCTCAAAATTGCAAGAAGATGCTGAGCTTGGCAAGAGAAATAACTGCACAATATTTACAGTTTTTTCTTTGTGTGTGTCTGCGTGTGTGTGCATGTGTGTGAGTTTGTGCTTGTGGCAAATGGGGAGGGGTTGACTGCACAAATACCACATCCAAAGAGTGCATGGCAGAAATATCACCAAATTAGATGTCTCTAATCCCTAGGGAATTTGAATTAGCCCGGAATGAATCAGTCCTCAAATGAGTAGGTGTTTTGAGGAAACAGAGGCACAGATATGAGGCACCAAAGCTGGTAAACAACAATCCACAATGACAAAAATACAAAAAGGAAAGAGTGATGCTGCCAGAGGAAGATGCCAGTGAGATCTGAGACGCCACATTCAGCATTTCAAACAAAGAAGCGGTCCCATTGTATGGAGATGATTTTTCTTGTCTTGTGTTTCTTACCTTTTGACTTACTGCGTGAGAAATCTTAGCAAAGTCTTTGCACAGTCTTTTTTGCTGATGGATTTGCCTTTGTTTGATTTGTCACTACATCTAATCTACTTGTTCAAAAATAGACAGGGAGCAGAGAATAGTTTGTCTTTTACTTGTGTTGATTTAGAGGGTAAAAATTAGTTAGAAGTTTTTGAAATTTGTGGAAGCAACTTAAATGAGAGTGGTAGATAAACTACTTAAAGAACCACTATAGACATCTGGATGTAAGCTGCTGCTAATGCAACCGTTGGCCTGGTCTTAGCATGTCTTACTGCAAGAGAAAAAACAGTAAGAAAAAGCCTTAGAAACATTGTTTTCCAGCTCTGCATGGTTAGCAGTGCTAACAGTGTGACCTGTAATCTAAAAGTGTGCCCTTTGCTCCGTCTTTTCCCTTTATCACACTATCAAGCCTTAAGATCAATACAGCTTAATGCCTAAGCTCAGTTTTATTTTACGAGGAAAAATTGAGGCAGTGTGCTCTGTAAATGTTCTGACTGGCACATATGAATTTCTTTGCGCTCAAATTAAGCAGGATTAAGAAGTGTGGTTTGAGGAACAAAGAAGAACAAGAAGGAGAGCACCGGTGCTTTTGGATCGCAGATCAGCTGAGTGCGGTCAGTCAGACTGTCGGTTCTATGCAGTGGGCTGAACTTTGCACTCTGTCAGAGTCTGATTCACACAATAGCGTGGCAAGATGATCATTAAACTCGAAGGATTTCTCTTTCTGAATAATTATTTTCCAAAACATCCTAAAGTTTCTGAAAACTTTACTTTGATATATGAACCTGCATCCAAACTGTCCATTTCTGATTTTCTGGGTCAATTGATTGCTACAATGAATACTTTTGCTTCTTTTTGCTTCAGATATCAACCTCAAATAATAATACGCTCCTTCATATTGAGTGGATCCACCAGTCATTAGTGGATTTTTGTCCAATGTGGGAGTTAAATCACATCCAGCCCAAGTGTTAGAAGGGAGTCTGAGATTAGCCAATTTCTTCTTCTGTGATTTATTCTGTGATGTCAAACAGTTTCACAGATATCTGATTTTTTTGAAAAATATTTTTTGTTTTTCTAACACAAGTTGTTGGCACATTAACTGTATTTTACACAAAACTGTCTCACTAGATAAAACACCATCACACTCAGGACTCATAATGAACATAATGAGCATTACATATTGTACTTTATGCTGATTAATGAAAACACTTGCTAACTTTCCTAGTTTTAGAAAATTAATTATAATGCAATTTGTATCAGAACAAAGACTCAAATTCAACTTTACTCCACCTTGAGCATTATGTTATGTCAGAACATAAATTGTAATGACACAAATATTAAACTTACAAAATTACATCTTCAGTTTAAGCAAGTGCAGTTTGTCTCTTTAGTTACTTTTGTCACTTTTTGCTGACTAAATAGGTTCATTCGACAAAAGTGTTAAACTTAATTAGTATCGAATGAGAACAAAATTAAACAGAAACTGTCCCTGAAAAGATTAGATTAACAAATTAAACTCTTTATCAAGCCTTTTTTAAAAACTTCCTCCTTCCTATCTCCCCTTTTCTCTTCCTCTCACCCATACAATGCTGACCATGTTGACCAAGACCAAATAAAAGGAGACTCAGACAGAGAATAGATGAGGCTTTGGCCATAGTGTGCTGAAATAGCTCAGGCTCTAAAAGAAATGAGATCCAGGCACTTATTTGTCAGAATGTCTGCCCGCTTTTTTCCCTCGTCTCTGCACTGTGTGAATATGCATGAGGATTTGAGAGGTATAAATAGCGGAGGTGTCCATATTGCCACTGCGTTTTCCATCAGCTCAAAGAAAAAGCTTTAATGGGCTTATTATGAACTGCATTACATCACCGATGGCCAATTACAATTCCTTTAAGGGAAGGAAAATTTTCACTTTAAGAAAAACTTTACAGTGACTTGAAGTATTTTTACTTTTTTAACTATTTTATTTATTTATTTTTTACTTTTGATCTCAAACACAGCCTTAAATTCTAAACCAACACTAGAGTGATGGTTAGAAAACTGATTAACTTGTGTGCACCTGAGAAACAGTCATAAGAAATGTGTTTTAAAGTAGGGGACGCTGCAGACACGTGGGACTATTAAATATTAGTCATCAAACCCATTTAGATTTTAAACAAATGTTTGTTTGTAGTTTTCAATAATAGTGAAACTTTATATAAATTAGCAATGTGATTTTTCATGTCCTTCTAAAAAAAAATGTGTTTCAACAATTTAAAATGGAGATGTTCACATGAGTTTTTATTATAACTAAATGTATCAAGTAAGTAAAATGTCAGTGTTGTAATTGAGAATTTTTCTGTCCAGGTTATAATAACTATAAAGTTATGGGGATCATCAAAATGAACCCCTTTGTTTTATATGAAAAACTGTGTGTGTTGGAAGACTAACCCACCATCCCCACAGTGACACATGGTGGTGGCAGCATCATGCTGGGGTGAGGGGATGCTTCTCTTAGACAGTGAGCTTGGTCACAATAGATCGAAGGAACTTAATACTACGTAATACTGATAAAAAAATAAACTGTAAGGCTGGAAAAGATTTATGACTGGGGCAACAGAATGTTTTAAAGTATTTCATGTGTTAGAGTGGCCCAGTCAAAGTCCAGAAATAAATGCAATTTAGAGACTGTAGCAAATGCCCTTTTTCTCCTTCCTGATTAATTTTACACAGCATTGTTCTACAAACTATTGACTGAAAGACAAAACTACACGTTCTAAGAGATTACCGGTAAAACATCAGTAAGTCATTAGTCATAGATTAATGAAACAAAGATTTGCATTTTCTGCCTTTTGCATCCAAAAACATGCAGGACAAGTTGAATAGAATTGGGGTTTTGAGGGTTAATGTCTATGCACAAGGTTGTCCCATGATGTTTTTTTTTTCATGTTGATTCAGATTAACAGTAAATGGATTTTACTGCCCGACTTTTGAGAATCAGATCCCCTACCGAGTTAGTCAATGTAGTTCTTGCATACGCTGTTTGAATTTGTTTATCAGCGTGCTCCGTGGCCCACTTTGCACCCATCGTTAGTGTTGGGGATTCACTCAGTCAGACTTCTGTTCCACTTTCTCTTCAGGGTTACGTCTGTGACCCACTTTGATTCACTTCGGCATTGTCACCTCTGCACCTTTGATGGCGCTGAATGAAACAAAACTGAGGAAACGAATCCGTCCCCCGAGGCACTAGAGAGGGTAAATCGTCAGAAGATTGCAACTTCATTGTAAACGAGGCATTCAGAAGGAGGACAGAAGGTCAGGAGCAGAAAGCTGCTCTGTATGGCTGAAGAGAATGAGTACAGCCATGGGAGATTAACATATGAGATACAGTTTGAGCCGGTGTAGGAATGAAAGACAGAGCGAGATAAGTTGAGGAGGAGATGAAGCGGCGATCTTCTGATAAGCTTGATAGAAACGAGGCTCAGAGTTCTCCGAAGGAAGAGGTCGAGGGAGGCGGATGGATGCGGCGGACGGCACACCGAGCGCTTCTACCATCAGCAGGGCTTCGGGTGCTTGCCAGTGCAGATGCAGATGAACAAGCAGAGGAGAGAAACAATTGGGCAGGGGCAGCAGGCTGGGCATGAGGGGAGGCAGATAGAAGGAGAGAGGGAGCTGGGGAGAAGGGTACCATCCCCGCCGCTCTTTATCACAGCCATTGATCGTGGCGTGTGTGCATTGATCCAAGTCGACCATCTGCTAGAGTTAGATAAGCGTGCGAGGGCCTGGGCATTGTGCTGTCACTCATGGAGTGTGCACTAAGAGAGAGGGAGAATGAGAGAGATACAGGGCGAGTTCGATAGAGAAACAGGGAGTGGTGATGTTGAGGAAGGAGGGGTGCTATGGCTGCAGGGAATTATAGGGGCAGGATTAGCCTCCTCACTTGCAGGAAACAGAATTTTAAACGGCTGTCTCCTGGCTCTTTCACACACACACACACACACACACACCCCTCGTCTCTCCCTGCCCCCTCTCTGACTCGTCACTCACTCTATGTTACAGTGAACTTCATCAGAGCATCTTATCTCTGATGTGTGTGACTGTGTGCCCCCAGAGGCCACACAAAGAATCACTTTGTAGCATTGAGTTTTGAGTTTGTGTGTCACCGACTGTCCTGCTCCTCCCACTCTGGACAAATTGGACGCTACAACCATCATCGGTCCGAGACATCTTCTTCCATGTCCTGCATCAAGATCACCATGCCGACTTACCTTTTTCATCCACTTTAATCTTTTTATTTGTTTTCTCTTTATTAAATTGAAAAGACAGGTTTGTTCAAGCATGAAATCTTGATTAACTTTGATTGCATGTATAAGTCTCAGAGTTACTTTTTTGCAGCGTCATCACTCTTTGAAAAGTTTCAGCGGTCTTGTGTTTTCTTTGATCTTCTACCTTCAAAGACTTGGAGCTCAGTGCAAAACAGAAATGCTAAAAAAAATACCAGCAGAAACATAAAAAAAAACCTGTGCAGTAATAAGGATACATACTATTTTTAGCAGAGATTTTTTTTAAAACATACTTCTTTCATATTTTTATTGCTTTATAATTTCATATCAGAAACAAACTTCTTGGTTGATTGGAAAAATTAAGTCTGTCAGTGGCATAAATAATTCTGGTCTTAATTTATATGTGTTTTATAAAAGCACACTTTTACATCCGGTACTTTTTTAGGTAGTTATAAATCACTGTGTCAACAACATATTTATGAAGACGTATCTTTTTTTATTTTTATTTATTTAAAAATCAGAACTTTGTACATACAATTTTATAGTATTTGTTTTAGTATTGCATTTTAATCTATGAGGTGAAGAGCAAATGAATTTTAATTGGTGCCATTTTGGGTTTCAACCAAAATCATATTTTAGTTAGTATTACTCAAATGTTTCTTCATTCAGCTATTGTTTCCTACTTTGTTGTTTCACCGCTTCATCATTCACAAACACATAAACAATTAATAGAATCATGACTCAAGAAAGCTTTCAAATGTTATTTCATCAGTGTTTCATCTTTGAAAAACACAAAGAATTGTGATAAATATTATAAGATTGTGCATGGACATGCACCATGAACATTTTTAACCTTTGGATATTTTCTAAATTTTTGCTCTGCTTCACCTTTTGTTGTCTTGATTATGTGGTTCTGTTGAGTCAAGTGTTGCTGGCTTTAATCTTCATCTGTTGGCATAAAGTATCTTTTTCCAGTAGCATGGAACAGCATACAGCCATTATTTCCCTCACAGCAACATTTAGATAGAGCTTAAAGGGTGAGGTTTCAATCTTCTTTGTCAGTTTGAACAAGTCATGTTTGATCCAGAAGCTCCAGCATCCACTTCTTCAGTTTTGTTTTTTTTTTTTTTTTACATTTGGCTGCCTGTTATTTTACTGGCTTATCCAGGATTTGGATCGAAACAATATGGTGTGTCACAGTTGGCATTTGTGTACAACTTTAAGCTCATGTGCATTCGGCCGAGAGGCACCTGTCCCTTTTCTCCTGGCTTGTAGTCGTGAAAAAAAAGAAAGAAATATACAGGTTTTGAGGAATATTCTGGTTCCCAGGGAGACCTATAAAAGAGCAAGAGCAGCAGCAGCATCAGGGCTTGACCTGAGGGGGCGAGTGGCAGCAGGAGGAGCGTGTGTTCTCGCAGGCTGGAAGGAGCCGGCGATGCCCCCACCCTCACCCCAGAGCTCACCCCGTCTTCTGTGCAACTGTCTTTAAGTCTATTCTGCCCTGTTGTTGCAACTATTTCTTTTGCTCCTTTTTGCTCTTTAGAATTTGCACATTGGGGTCCAACATGCAGGGCCGCTGCTTTGTGGGAGGGTGGGGGGTGTTTTTGATGTGAAGGCGAAAGTGGTATGGAGGGATTAGTGTGGCCGGTTGGATCATCTTACAGCCGCGGACCCCCCTCCACCCACAGACCCGTGGACAATGGGGATTAAAACTTCTCTTATTCTTCAGCCGCAAACGGTGGGATGACAAAGACAGTATTCCTCTGGGTCTTTTAACACCAGGCTGCACAGCTGAAGTTGCGGACAGGGTGGGGGTTGGAGGCCTGAGCAGGGGTCTTACACAGAAAATTAATCCTATGGAATTTTCTCCTCATTGCAAATGGAGATTTCGTAGCTTTTGGTATCTTAGGCAATCATACAACTCATCAGTGTCACTCAGTGGAGGATAACAGCATCCGATGAAGTAAATGTTCATACTTGAGGCTCCTAGGGGCCAGAAACAGCCGATAAGCATCTCCATTCACAGCTTCAAAGTCTCATTTGTAGCACGTGTTAAAATAATTGTTTTTCCCTCTTGCAGATGTTCCACAGTCCAGTTTAGTTTAGATTTTATGCCTTTAAAAGAAATCCATACCTGGGATTTTTTTTTCCTTTGTTTTGTTTTTGTTTTCGCAAAGTTGACCATTTAAAGTAACTTTGGGTAGTTTTGTCAATCACCTTCTTACTATAACCGCCACAATTCAACAAAAGACATCTTCCAGTTTCAATTATGGCTGCCATCATCACTTCGGAAGCTCACAATGTCACTTCCTTTCCCTTTCACTGACTATATGGGGAAAATGCAATGCTGTGTTTGGGGGTTGACGGCGAACAATATCCAACAACAAAATGACAAACTACCCCCCTCCTCCAGCCGGGTGTTGCAAAATTGTTTCCCTAATAAAATGCATCTTTTGATTGCGAGGGTGGGGATATTTAAAATATATGCATATTATCTCCGTCTTTTTCACCCGAGCTTCCCCTCCTCGCATCCCCATCCTCTCTTGCTGACTCGCACTCCCCCTCTCTCTCTCTCTTTCTGTTTGCAGTAAATAAAAGATTAAAATGACTGTTCTAAAAACACCGACTGGTCACCAGAAGATAATTGTTTCAGCTTTGTTTACTGTGTGTGAATGTTTTTCCTCCCTTTTTCCTCCTTTTTTCTTTTCATTGTGTCCATAATTAAAATTCCTTTATTTTCAAAGTAGTTATAAAAGAAGCTGCTAAATTGCCTTTTCTGTGTTTATGCTGTCATTGGCCCACTGTCAGGAAGGGTAGAGAAGGGGGGAGGGATGGGAGACAGTAGCATCGTCCTTGGGCTGGTGGAAGATCAACTTATAGTGTGCAGTAAAGAGCATGTACACAAACATGCACTGTAAAATAATGATTAAAAGTATTTTTGGAGTGGTGAAGACAACTAAATTCATTTATTAAACCTTCACACAAATAATGTTGCTATGTCTTATGATGTATAATAACTGCTAAGCCTTTTAAAGTGCAAAGAAATTGTGCATTTTCTTTGGCTTGTTTTCACCTGAGCCAATCCTACAAATAAAAAAATGAGCACAAACAGATATCATATTCTATATCTGTCCACAGCTTGTGTTGTAATGACAGAGCCTTACTTTTGTAATGTGAATGATAATACAGTTTTTCACAAATATAAATGTGAAAAGTGAGACATCCTTATGCATCTAGCCCCGGTGTACTCTGACACCCCTAAACAAACAGCATCATAAAGAGCAACTGTAGGAAACTTTAAAGCAATGTTAGGATTCAAGGAGCAAAACTAACCCTGAACAACAGCCTGAATGCGGAATACACAATCCTTATGTAATGCATGGTGGTGGCAGCATCATGCTGTGGGGATGTTGCTCTCTGGTACAGCCATACACCAAATGACTTGTAGATGTAGCTGTAGAAAAAAAATGTTTCTTCAAATTATTGATTCAAGAAGGCTGAGAACAAATGCATGCCACACTTTTCAGATATTTTCCAAAGTTTTTAAATCCTTCTATTTAATACCAACACATTGTGTTGGTTTATAAGATAAAATCATAATAAAAGGACTCTGTACACCGGACGATACATTAAAGCGGTACTTCAAATTTAATAAATGTGTTGGATACTTTCTTTACTCTCAGGTTTGCTTCTATATGCTTTTTTGTGAGTGCATTGACGTCTTCTTCTATCAAGAGGTTTCTTGAAAGGATTTAATTCAGCAGTCATAGGGAAGCTCTAAAAGCATTGGTAACTGTGGAAAACATCAAATTACTACTTCTAATTGTCAGCATGTTACTAATTTCTTTTTATTTGGTTTCAAATGACAATAAGGTAATTTAATTTTGAATTTCCTGAACAGACAGATTTGATTCCTGTTTTAAACATTTCAGTGAAAATGTATTTTCTGTTTGCATTGTTTACTAGTTATTCGTTCATTCTGTGCTGCACATCTGCTGCAATCAGATGTTCTCAGTTCTGAACTTAGTTTGTGTTTCTGCATTAAATTCTCACCTGCCAACTCTGAGGACGGCTAATCTAATATCCTCAAATTGGTCGTTATACACGATTGAGGTGTTGATGGATCCTGGCAGCAATAGTACGTTAATGTGAATTAATATTACAAGAGCCACTCTAACACCTCGTAATGAACACAGCGTCTTCTCAAAACCACACAGCGCAAACACTGACCCGAAACTTGCTTATCTGGCACAGGCGGCAGAAATACATTTCCGGAAGCCTGCCTTTCATGCACATTGATGAAGCCATAGTGTTGCTCCTATTCGCCTCCCCAAACCAGGCTTTCTGTTCCTCCTCTGCAGGCAGTGTCGGAGCTGAAAACACATTTGATGATAGGGGAACTCATTAGAAAAAGGTGACAATGAGGTTTCGCAACACTGAATTTCCACTAGCAAGGCATTGCACATCTCCCTTTTGCTGTGAGACTGACGTGGGGAGCCTCTGAATGATGAAAAGACTCCAGGGGGAAGAGATCTGAGGAGTCTTCTTGACCCTTTATCAAAACCAGCAAGGTCAACAAACAAGAAGATATCTTCACTCTTCCTGTATCTCACCCTCAAGTCTAAAACCAGAAAAGTTCACGCATACATACACTTTACAGAAGCACAAACATGTACGGAAACACAATCAGTGTCCCCTCAGTCCTGCCCATGCCTCTATCCCTCTCCTGCTTAGCCAAGCGTCTATAATTGAATCTCAGGTTGGGATTAATTCTAGGAGCTGCACTTGACTCGGTCAAAAACAACTATTACAGGGAGCCAATGTATTTTTTTACACAGCACTTCACATTGATTAGGCAATGTGCAGCGATGAGAGAATCACTGGATGTTAGATGACTGTCATTTGCATCAAATGAGGGATTTGGAGCATCCAGTGGAGAGGCGCAGTCTGAGACAAGCAGCCTTTGCTTAGTGTATGCTCAGACATGGTCTCATCTAACCACAGCATCTTCTTCCAGATGTTTGCTTTGTCTCTTACTTGAGATCTCTGTGAGATGTCCGAAGATTGGAACCTAACTCTGTTTTAAAAGTCTCTGTAATGTCATCTATGGCCTATCTGCCGTGCCCCTTCGGTTCATGATTCATCTAGCTCACTCATGTTCTCCAACAAACTTAAGATGCCTTCAATGAACCCCTGTGGATTCAGTATTTTGGTTGCTGAGAATTTTATTTTGGAGTATCAGAGAAAAAAAGAGAGTGAATACAAATATGAATTTAATTTTTTAAGTGTCAACATAAAAATAATTATGTTTTCTTTTCCCTTCACTTCAGAATTATGCACTTTTTGTCTTGGTCTATCAAATAAAGTCTCAATAAATTAAATCTGGTGGTTTCTAAAATTTCTAAAAGTTTTTTTTTTGTTGCTTTTTTTATGCGTTTCAGAAACAAAATCGCAGATGTTTGAGTGGAAATTATGAAAAGAAATGAGCTCATCCTTGTTATTGCAAGGATGAGCTCATTGAAATATATTGTGATCTCAGGAGAGCTAGCAGCCTAAAGAAAGCTGCAGCCTGTTTCAGTTTATGGTTAAAAGAAGAAGACGGGTGAAATGATGGAGGCATGGCGGAGCTGGCTGGTGGGTGAGAGACGGGTTGGGGCGGGGGGACTGAAAAAGGCCTTCTCTTTTCGTTCTCAAAGAGAGCAAGAGAATGTTTTTCTTGCCTCCTCCCGTCTTGCTGTCAAACTAGATCAGCAGTGAGGAGCAGTGACGCTGCTCGCCTCCCAGACTCCCACTTTGCACAATGAAGTCTGCGAGGACCCACCATGCATTTCACATTCAATTTAGCCCTCCCCGGGACATGGCTGTCAGGGTCAGCGTTGACGGTATGAGACAGGGCTGGGGGTGGAGGCCAATGTCTTGGACTATGGCAGGTTTCGGGAGGAGGAGGGAGGAAATAACAATGCTGATGGGTTTGGGCTCGTAGTCCAGAGGAGAGATGCTGGTATTGGTCTGGTTGGAGCGAAGTCGGCAGGGATAGAAGATCCAAAGAGAACGGACAGGAGATTTGGGGTGAAAACAGGGCTAGTGGAGGGTGGCCTCTTCTCAATGCTAAAAAAAAAAAAGACTCCTAAAGAAAGATCCGGCTGGAGCTTTTATTAAATAGAGCTTATGCTGCTTTCCATGGGGTCTTCAATAGGACTTGGGGGACTGTTACTCTGCCGAAGCCCATTAGCCAGTATTAGGATCGTCCACACACCCACACAAGAAGATTTGAGACAAACCCTAAACAGCCCACAATAACCGCAAGCCACAAGCCTTGAGCCTTAAGACCTCGGCTTGGCCCAAAAAGGCCTTGAATAGACGTGCCGCAAATCATGTTGTTGAACAAATCAGGTATTAAGGAGAAAGGAGTTTGTCCGAATTTACTTTCCTTAAAGACTTTAGTTAAGCTAGTTACTTCGGAGATTTAGTTAGGCGTCGGTTGCTTGTGTGTGACTGCATGTGTTAGGGGCAATCATTCTTCAGACATCTTACACTATGACACCCTTACAGCTCCCCTCTTCCAACAGAAGCACTTCCATCTTTACCCCCTCATGCTCTCACACGTACAAACAGAGCCGTGCTAAAGCCTAAATTCACCCAATCCACACAATGGGCTGCTTCTGGCAATTAAATGGCATTCGGTGATTCGGGGTGCAAGTTAATGGCATTACTGTTGCAATTCTTCTCCTGAATGGCAAAAAGGATTTCACTCTTCACCAATAAAGCGCTACTCACTGTCTTACCAGTATTACATAGCTTACCTTGGGCTTATGATTCACGGGCTTCCGATTACCATTTGAATATTTCCTTTTTTCTGAGGCACTGGCAGATCTGGTGGATGGTGACGCGGGGCATTTAGCTGCTAATGGACGAAGAAGCCAGGCTGTCGTCACCTATCGCAGGCCTGTCGGTCAAATGGGATGGTGCTGTCCCGCAGTCTGTCACCGGAAAACCACCCAGGTTGATATACATTTAGCTCAAACTGCTGCTTAGATTTGTCACACCACATCGACATGTAATACATTAACAAAACATGTTAATATTCATTAGCAGACTTTTGAAAGTCATGCAAAAATCATTCAGGTGTGTTGGAAAGCTTACAAAAAGTACTGTGAAGGCCACTTAACTACTTAGGGTGAAGCAAAAGTATTCACACCCCTCAGTTTTTTCACAAAACCTTTATATATATATATATATATATATAGGATATTCTTCCTCTCCTATACATACATATATATATATATATATCTATATATATATATATATGAGAGGAAGAATATCGTTGCTTGCATAATCTCAACCAATGCCATTTAGATCAAATGTATACCATTTCGTTGGCCCAGTCAAAGTTCAGACTTAACTCCAAAGGTGAATCTGTGGCAATACTCAAAAACTGATTATCACAGACAATCTCCAGTATTGCAAAGAAAAAAAGGCAGATTTAAGTCACAAAATATGGTAGATTAGGTTTATTCAAAGTGGATTGTGGCTTCACTAATTGAGTGACTTATGAAGACAGATGGTTGAACTGAGTGTTATTTAGCGGTAATGGCAATGGTTTTTATACTTTTGAAATCAATAACCACTTATAATTTTCCCTCTGTTTTATACTTATGCTCTATTTTTTTTGTTGATCTATTTAATTAAATCCCAATAAAACACAATAAAGTTAGTCTTTGGTATGTAATAAAATATGAAGAATTTGAAATATATTTTCAAGGAACTAGATTTATAAAAATCATAAAATGTCATTGTGTGGTGAATATTTAAAGAATAAATGTTTAATCTTACCTACCAATTAGCAATCAAAAGGGCCAGATTTACTGTTAAAACACGTCCAACAATGGCTGAAGTAGAAGGAGTAGGAAGTATTTTTATTTCTTTTCAGTGGTTATTTGCCTTTTCTAGGTATTCCTTCGCTCCTATTCCGTCCTTCTCTTGTTTGTCCAAAAATCCGGTTTGGCAGACGCCTTTTCAATAGACAAGACTCTTTGAGAGGAATATGAAAAGGCAGATTTAAAGGTGACTGCTGGTCAGAGGGGAAACAGAGAGCGAGAGCCCGGTTATCACAGCTATGCGCAACATTTAAAAAGCTCCCTTCCCTTTTCACCCTTCGCCAAAATGAACAAGAGATGAAATAACTGCGGTTAAACAAAGTCACAGCAAGAAAGGTTTGGTCCTAACAAAAAAGAATAAAGGGATGAAAAGGGTTGAAAAGCTCCAGGGAAATATCAGATGTCTTTCTCTACAGCTCTATTCATACCTTTATTATTGTGTGAGGCATGTTTTCAAAATATGAAGGGAGCATCTAATTTTATCGCAGAGCAACCCCTGAAATCTCATGTGCATGTGATTTGAAACATAATCTGTACAATTTCAATACAGAACAAAAACGTGTCCATTTTGTTGTGGTGGCCAATTAAATAATGATTCCCACTGAAGCAGCAGGGATGATGGTAGACCAAAAACAATATGAGGGGAAGCTCAGAGATCGGTGGAGGGTTTGTTCATAGATTTGGCTGCCACAAGCAGGAGAGGGGCTCCCTTAACTTGACAGACCAAACAGATCAGGCAGAGAACAGAGCAGTCCTTGTCAATAGGAGGGATTATAGGAGCAGCAGTTTGGCCTCCAACCATTTTAGCCGCCAGAAGACACAAGGGGGCTCCAGTTTGAGTCAGTTCCACTTTTATTGTGAAGTGTCCCTGACTCTTTCAGGTCCAGGAACAGGCAGATGTGATGACGTACTTTTGGCGGTTACTGAAAACGCCCCAGTGATATTTTAAACTGGTCACCTGTCAGATAGCGCTTGATATAATTGAAATGTGAAGATAATTTAGGCAACTGGACGATCCAGGAAACTAGATCTCATCATTACGACGTTCATCCATGAAGGATATCTTCCTGCTAGCATTGTCGTGCTCTTTTTGGACTCGACTGGTACAGCAGTTTGCAGAGCCTTGCAAAAGTACTCAAACCTCTTGGACTTTTCCACATTATTTCATTTTCAAACAGAAACCTCAGGGATTTTAGCAGGAGTTTATGTGATATACAGGGAAGAGCATGACTTTAAGGTGGTTTTACCTCACTTACATTGATTTGTCTAAATAAAACTGAGTGAGAGTAATTGGTTTTAAAAGTGACCTAATTATATCTCTGGACATCCACAGTTTGGGAGAGAGAACTTGAACAACTGTTTGTCTATTCACTTAACGCTGAATAGGTCATAATGGAAGAGTGGAGATTGTCATTCACCATGTAAGGGACACAACATATGTTGAACTTTTTGACCTGCATGGAAGGGAAAACAACACTTTACATCATCCCTTCAGTGAAACATGGTGGAGGCAGCATCATTTTGTGGGGATGTTTTCTTCAACATGGAAGCTGGAGATGTGATGGGAAGTTGCAGCTAAAAACAAATGATTCAAAACCTTTCAGCAGCAAAACAACTCTAGATATATAGCGAGAGAAGAATGAATTAAGATGAAAACATGTCTGTGTGTTAGAATCACTGGATCACAGCCCACACCTAAATCCATCTGAGAGTCTGAGGCTGCATGGCTTGATGCTCACAGATTGTCTCCACCCAATCTGAGCTTAAACTGTTTTCTCAAAGAACGATGAGGGAAATATTTTGTCTCTTTTTGGAAATTTATCCCAAAAGTCTTGCAGCTGTAATTGCAGATTCTACAAGGTTTTAATTTGTGAGAGTTAAATACAAATGCACACCACACTTTCAAATGTATATTTGCAGAGAATGTTAGAAACTATGGCTTCCCCCTCACAATTATCTGCGACTTTGTGTTGATCTGTCATGTACAATTCCCGTAAAATACTTTGAGGTTTCTTGTAGCACAACTGCATGTACAAAAAAAGGAGGTATGAATACTTTTGAAAGGCACTTTAAAATGTTTCAGCCACACTATGATCTTAATTAGCTACACCTAAAGCCCTTCTCTTCCCCAGACAGATCTAATTAAGCCCAGAGCCGTTTCCCTGCCAGAGCCCCACGGCTGGCTAAAAGGAGAACCAAAATCTCTTGTTCAAGGATTATAACCTGGGACACATCACAAGAAATCATCTTCCCAAAGAACTCCGAACCCCTGGTTACTGTCCTCTCTTGTTTCATAAATGCACCGTACTGTTTCCCCTCTAATTATTGGTGTATGTATGAAGAGCCACTTCACCCAAGTCGACGAGAATCCCCTTAATAAGTCCAGGGCAAAGAAGCTAACCATATAACAAATTGCTTTGTACATGGCAGCAATCGTTCAAGCTAAACGGCTTGTTATTAGTAAATGGGGAAGCAGCTTTTCAGCATTAGCTCAAGCCCTGTCTCTTTTCTTCCACACACACATTGAAAGGCGTTTTCTTAATTGGATAGTTCCCTTAACCCTGCGAGGATCTTTTGATCCTTATTGTAAACTTTCATTGTTGTCCGTCAGTCTTACGGCGGCTACTCCGATTGCTCGTCCTCATCTTAGCATCCTAAACTCCTTAGTGTTAGTATCAGCTCAAGCTCTTAGCACTGGATAAGCTGCTGCTAATGTCATAATGGCGATGATTTGGCTGAGCCCTCCGGCGCTATGTCAGTGGAGCGGAGGGAAGTGAGAGCCACAATTAACAGAAATTAGTCAAATGTTCTTAGCTGACATTGTGAATCTGTAGGCTGGGGTTTGACCCTGCTAGTCAGCTGTGTTTTCTCCGGTTTCTGTTGTTTTGGTTATTGTGTCTCATTTAGAAAATGGGAAGCTTGTTTTTCTCTCTCTTACAGATTTCTGATATTTTCACGTTTGGATTGATTTATAAGTACCAGATCACCAGTCTAATGTTGAAATAAGACAAAAAATAATCAGTTTTACTGCAAAAGTAATTTATTTGTTGCATGAAGTGGGGAAAGCTATACAATGTTAACACTATTTAAAAAGTAATCGCTTTTTTTTAACCTAGTTATTGGTTGTGCCATCTTCTAAGTGTTTGCAATAACAAAGCTGTGGAGGAAGTTTTACTCAATTTCTTTGCAGGATTGTTTTAATTCAACCCTATTACCACAGCATATGGTTTGGATTATATACCAGACCAGAAAAAAATAATCCTGTTTTTTGTTGTTTAGCCATTTAGAAATGGACCAATTGATGACTGTGCTGCTGATTGTCATGCTGATGTTTCAGCTTAAGATGAATAAATCATCTTAAGCTGATTTCTTCATCTAGACTAGATGAATACATCTAGTATAGATTTCTAGACTAGAAATCATGACTAGATTTATTCAAGAGTTCCTCATAGAGAGCAAAATTCACAGTTCAAGTCATCCAGATCCAGATCATCACAATGTTCTTTTGTGAAATGCTTTGTTAGCATTTTGCTAAAGCTAACAGGACACACCTTCTCTAAAAAGTTCTCAGAATATTTTCCCCATAAGTCTTTGGGGTGAAGATGTTTTCTTGGAGAATGTGAAAAGGTATTTTATGTTTTTTATACATTGCTTAAGATGTTTTTGTTTTTTAGTTTCTCCAGCTACTGAAATACTCTTTGGTAAGCCAACACTTGTTTCTCATTTGTTCTGAAATGACTGCAGATAGGACCATAAGATGTAGAATTACAGACCTACTTCATGTTGTTAGGCAGGTTCTATTTTAGTGATGTTATAAACCCAAATGCCTGGCAGTAATCTTTTTTCCATTATAGTTAGCAGAAGGGCTGTTAGGTGGTGTTTACGTTTCACATGGGATCAGCTTGATTTGAACTTTTTATGAATCTAATAAATTAAACATTTACTTGAAAATTGCTTTTTGTATTTCATCTAATTAATTTTGTATACATTTTTAAAATTATATGATGATTTCAGACATTTTTGTGTGAAAAAAGAGCACAAACAGATAATAACAAAACAGCATTGAATTTTATCAAGCAAGTTGAGCCTTTGACTAGTTAGTGGTGCAGTAATAAAAGAAAAATGTCACTGTGGATGTTTCTACCTACAGTTTGGAAATACTAGAAATGAATCTATGCTCTTCCACTTTGAAGTTCTTCTTCAGACTTGTGGGTCAGACCTCCTGAGGAGAGAGAGGGAAATTCACAAGGGTGCAAAAGAAGCTAAACCAGAATGCTCTCCATGTTCAGTAATCAGAGGGGGCCTGAGGAAGATAAAGTGTGTGAGGCTGAAAGTGAAACTCCTGCAGGAGCAACCAGAGAGGAGCAAAAGAGAGCAGAGACTGTGGGGATCTCCTGCAAGGGGGCCAGCCCTGGGTGGTTCTCACTCAAAGCCTATTTGCGGATGAAAGTGCAACAGCCCTGGGGTCCACTCGCACAGAGAGACGAGGGCAGTGATTAAGGGGGCGCAAGGGCAGGACGGCCCTTTAATTTGGAGCCGCAGAAAGAAGGGGAGCCGGCACTGGTGTATCTGTAGCCAGACAATGGCGATTACCTTCCTCTTTATCTGGCGAAGAGAGGGCTTTGAGAGAGCAATCTGAGGAGCGGAGGAAATGGCACGACACAGGATTAGTGGCACAACAGGACGGTAAATTAAATGTTGGAGATGAAAGAATGAGGCTCTGACATGCATCAATAGAGAGCATTTGCTGCATTCTAATAACAGCAGCCGAGGAGAAATACCTGTAGAGATTAACCTCTGTGAGGAAGCAAGAGAGGGAGGAAAGGTTCACAATCACATCAATGACTTGGAGTGTCTTTTATCATGTGACAACACTTATTAGGGGAGCAAAGATAAGCTAAAATGCAACTTTTCTGTAAGTTGTGCTGAAGTGAAATTTTTCAAGCTAGCAATTAAAGCAAAATCACAGACACAGCTGCCAAGTGGAGCTATCTGGAACGGAGTCCTGCAAAAATAATCCAGGGGTTTAAAGTGTTGTAACATTGCACGAGTGCTGTAGCAGTACTTTGTGTTAATTTGGCTCTGTGAACCTCCTAATGTTCTACTAAAAGGACAAAAGCTTTAAATCTGGTCAGGTAAAATAGTTTGGGTCTAAAAGTTCAATTTCAACAAAATACAAGTTGCAAAATGGTTTCCTTAGTAAAGCTAAACTCCAACTCTGACTCTAGCTTAGGTGACTGCAGGAATCCAAAGATTAGTCGGTAACTTGCACAGGGGGTTGTATAAGTCATATGACAATAATTGGGTTAGAGATTGACATCATTGACCTTTTAAATATACAAACCCAAAGTGAAGAGAAACAGAATAATGATTGCCACAGAAAGCCCAGTTTTCTTATCAAGGAACAGATTCGTCATTTAGATGTCGTCATTAAGCAAAACCTAAAGAATTCAGACATTGTTTTTGACAAGAAAATGTCTCTTTCATCACAAGGGATAACATCTCCAAAACTTTCAAAAGTCACTCATGCAACATAATGTAGGTAGTCCAGCTGATCTAGTTGTGATGTCATCATCCCAAATACACAATAATCAGAAAGGGCTTTGCCAAAAACATTTTACTTCAATCCTGAAATGGGAATCTGTGCTTCATTGCCCATATAGGTTTTCATTGTTAGTCATTAGCAAAAAAAATGTACCACAATATAAGCAATGTGAAAGAAAATTTAAACAGCATAACGTCTGTAAAGTTAACATAATAACATTAAAATTGTCAAATAACAAAGAATTAATTTCCATGTGATAACTCTAGCGTAATAGACTTTCAAGACCATCTATATTTGAAGTGTGAGCAGTGAAAGGTTTCTTATTGTGACAGCCACTTTTAACGCATTTAAACTTCCACATGACTCCAAACAACTCAGTAAACATTCTGCTAAAATATGTTCACTTATGTATTCAAAACTAAGAATTGTAAAGAACTGATGTAATTATTAGACTTTGTTAAAAGTTATTTCAAAAGTTTCTACCTTTACAAGCAGAAATCAATAAAACCATCCACATTTTCGACTTCATTAGTGGAAATCAACAAGCACAAACGTTCTCATTAGCGACAAGCAGTGAGTGACAGGTATTAGAGATGAAAAGTTGGGAAATTAAAAACCGAGATGAATAACAGCGATGGAGTTAGAAGTGAGGAATATGACGCGCGAGCGACAGCTGATGGGGGGGAGGCGAGAGCGAGGAGGTCCTGAACACACGCAGCAATGATTCAATCAAAGAGTAGCTTTATCTAGGTTATTACTACACCGAAGCACGATGATGAAGAGGAGGTTTGCCTTAATCTTAGCCACAATGGGAGGGAACAAAGGCGTGCTTACAAGCACTATCAGCCACAAATATCAAATCAGCTCTGGCTGCACCTAATCCTGCCAGACAGCATTGTTGATTCAGTGAACCTGCGGTCACAATCTTATGAAGCTGCTGCTCACACAAACTCTAACATACACAAGTACACACATATTAAAATGTTTCACTTTTACCATGACACTCTATGCAAGCCAAAGTACAGCATTAAGAACATTTCTTGTTTTTACAAGCGGACTGTTGTACACTGATCATGCATATACTATATGGGTTTCTCTTTTGCTGCCAAAACAGCTTTATTCTGTCACAGAATACACTCTAGAAAAAATTTGGGACACATGTGTCAAACCCAAGGCCTGTGGGCCAAATCTGGCTCACCATAGCTTTTTTATGTGGCTCTCCAAACTCCAGAGGGCAAGTTACATGAATCAGTCCCTCCAGTATTTTGCTGTTCTGTAATTGTGGAAATTTTCACATTTTTTTTTTGCCATAACTGTTAGTTTAAGCAAATTTTCCACAACAACAGTCAAAACTCTGGGTTTAAGTGATTGTGTATTTTGCTCCCTCCATATATTCTCCATCAGATTCAAGTCAGAACTCTCCAAAATTAAAATTTTACCTTTACTAAGAAGAAACACGAAAGGTTTTCTAAAATCCTGAATCTTCAAGGGATATGAACAGGACTTGGCTGTGTGACATTAAATATAATGATGGCTTGTTTGTTCAGAAAGTTATTGATTCACTAAATATGTTACACCAAACACTCACTATTATGTTATTTGACAGCATTTTATTGTTAAACCTCTTCATCAATTTGCCTGTCAGGACTAACAATAGTTAACAGCTCCTGGCTGCATTAAAGCGTATTTATCTATTATATAAATGCACAGTAAAGTCAGTGGGAAATGTTCACTGGGTGCCTTTTGTGTGAACATGTGATTGTGTCACTGCACCTGCTTCCAGCTATACCCCTTGTTTAACATGGAGTTAATTAGTGTTTTTTACTTACCTGTCATTGGTCATAATGTTGTGCCTGATTGATGTATTACCCTGACAAGATCCTCGAGAGGCTTCATGACCCATCTACCCTCTGCACGCCTTCGTCCTTGGGGTCCCAGCAGCAGCACTGGGAACGTCCTTGCTCAGGATGACACTTGACTCAGGGAAGAGGACAGTGGCAACTTCATTATCCGCCAATAACAGGCTAATTATTGTGTTTGTTAGCAACAAATCAGAGCACAACAGACTGCATGTCCCTGTCCTGTTTTGAGCATCTTAATTACTTACCCCCCCCCTCCTCATCACCACCCTTTTCTCTGTTGCCACTGCTGCTGTTGTTATTTTGCATATAAAAGGCACCAGCTAATTGTCTACCCTATAAATATTCGGCATGCAATTAGCGTCCTGGCCTGCCTCTGCGCTGTGTTATCACCTCGCCGTTTGGTGCGCGGTGACGACCGCACACTCAATTCCTCCGTATCTAATGGGAGTTTGATAGCAGCATGGAACCTTTGTTTTTAAGAACAAACAGCGGCAAGCGCCTTCCTGTTGTCTCACTCTTTAGATTTTGCTTTGAGGAAAGAACAATTCAAAAGCATCAGCAAGAGAGCAGGAGAACGTTAATGCCACACAGATTATACCTGTGGAAGGTGAGTTTTGGAGGGTTATCAAAGAACGGTCTGAAATAATCAGATTCTTAATAACTCTGAAATAAAACTATAGTGAAAATGAAAAAAAAAAGAAGCAGAAATTGTTTAATACTCTTCCTCGCAGGGGAATAGTTGTCTGAGTTCAGCAGCAGGGGTGGGAAAGGTAAGAGAGGCTGCATGGTTGGTTGGGGTTATGTTTCAGCTGCTAAATGTGAACTTCTTTCATCTCCCTTCAGGTTCGCTGTCCTCGTAGATATGAGTCCTGTCATCCTGTTCTCACTTCCCTGCAGAGTTTCCCACATCGTCAAGATTCCCACCAGACAGGCCCGTGGGACCCTGTGAGAAAGAGCCAAAACATTGAGCTCAGCATCAGGTCAAGGAGAGTGGAACTACAGTTAAGGAAGCACTGGCACCTTACAGAGACAGGATGCTGGGCAAGTGGCAAAAGGCAAGAATCCGAATCAAAATGGACTCGAAGAAAGGTCAACATTGTTTCAGTGGAGTGTAGCAGAAGAGAATTGGTAGAAAACACAAAAGATAAAAATGTGTATACATTTCCTTGCAAAGATATTCATTTTGTCACAATAAAATCCCAAATGTCACTGAAAAAAAAGTTCATTTGTCAAGTGAATTTAAAATGTTGTGTGGTTTTCAATATTTTTGAGGTGTGTGTGCATTCAGCCCCACAGTCATTAATGCCTATAAAGACCTCTGGCTGACATCTCCACCATATTTATAGAGGCTAAAATATCGACCCTTCTTTACGTCAAGCTAAGTTAGTTTAGATCAAGAAGATCCATTCAATCTGATATTGAACTATTGGTGTGGATAGTGACGTTTGAGTCTTGCCACAAAATTCTCAATTGAATTCGGTGATGATTGCATTTAATGGAATCAAATTGCAAAGTGTTGCATGTGTGAATAATATTTTGTAAAGTATTGCTTGTCTTCTAGAAAATGTAATTGGAAACATGGTTAAAGTCAGATGAAGTGAACCAGGTGGAGATTTAAAGGGGTCAACAGGGGTAGGTGGAGAAAAACTAAGACTGACCCCAGTCTGTGTGAAGAGGCTGACTGGAGCCTGAATGCTTGTTAGAGGCAAAATCCTGAGTGTTCCTAATTGGTCCAGCCTGGACCAGGCAGTCTTAGAGAGAAAGAGGCCAGTCAGTCTCAAGATCTGCCTTTGGAGAGGGCTGGGTGGAGGGGGAGCAGGAGTTACTGGTGAATGGGGGGCCTTCCAAGTCACATGAAAGTTTGTGGGGATGAATGTACCATAATTAGATTAATAAGAAGCTTAATTTATCGCAGCAGAGGATATCAGCGGCTCCACGTTAGAGGCAGGCCAGGAGATTAGCCCCAATCGGCGTTTCCAAAACACGATTAGCCCCCCGACACAAAGACCGGGCTCTTCGCAGGTTCCTACCACAAGGGCCGGGATTAGAGAAACATGTTGAATAATCAGCAGTGCCCCGCGTGCTCCGTTAAAGTCGGCACCTCATCCAGGGGTGTGGTGCAACCGTCCACAGCCACTCATAGCACTTATCGGATAGAGTATTTTGAAACCCGTGAAAGTCTAGAACAACAACACCAACTCCAAGATGGCCCGACCTGCCAGTGTGGTTTAGTTTTTATCTAGTTGCATTTGTTCATGTCAAGTCAAGTCCAGTGAACACTGGTTTACTGGGCTTGACCACTAAGTCATCCAGGTCTGACAAGAGTCCCCAGGAACACGCAACTTGATGGCTAAATGACTGTCCCACCCTGAATACCAGTAAAGACCTCAGCATATGCTTGCTCCAGTTCAAGCCACCAGACTTATGCGTCATGAATACAGGGCTCTTACTAAGCCTCAGATCCCTTGATCCTCTACATCCTCCACATCCGGCCTCTTGTTTGAGAAAAAAGAAATCCCGATGGGCCCAGAGCCAACATTTTTCCAGAGTATCCCATCTAAAGAAGAGAGGCTGCCACTGTTGGTAAGCTCCTAAAACAACATCTGCTGAGATGTCACGTCTGATTTTTTTTTATTGGAGAAGAAACTAACAGTTTCTGATCACCTACAGTTAAACCTTAAGTGAACATATCCGCCTCAAAGCTGCATTGAACAGTTACAACTAATGAATTAATGAAAACATGTATAATTCCCTCAGCTGTCAATGTCACTTTGTGAGGATGACAAGTCCTATTTACCCTTGAGCTGCCAGCAAACTTTTGTACTCCCTGCTGTTGTGCCACCACTGCAGCCCAATTATCCTGCATGACTATGCACCACCATGCATTGGTGATAATGTGTGCAGAGTCAACATGTCCTACAGACACAGCTCACGGGAAGGGGCTAGACCAGCAAACCAGGGCAAACTCCGTGATGTAGACCACTACAGCAGAACGCAAATCAGGATGGGTTCGTGTTTACTTCCTGTGCAGGTGTGTGCTTGTAGGCTGATTACACACCTTGTACAATGTGGAACCACTTCTCTGTATTTTTTGGATAATTCAGATCTAACCCAATAGCTTAAAAGGGAAGAAAAGGTAAATATGTCTGGAAAAATATGCAATTTTGACATTAAGATTTAAAACAGCAGCGCTTCATCAGCATGCTTTCTTGGGTCACAAACAATATGT
>CAEGAF010138284.1:0-14488 GCA_903067075.1 Micropoecilia bifurca
GCAAGACATTTCGCTCTAGAATTGCCTGATAATCTTCAGATTTCATGATGCCTGTGATACGGTCAAGGCCTCCAGTACCAGATGCCACAAAGCAGCCCGACAGCATTATGGATCCTCCACCATGCTTGACTGTTGGTATGGTGTTCTTTTCTTCAAAGACTTTCTTGCGCCGTCTGTAAACATATTGACTGTGTGAATTATCGAAAAGCTCCACTTTTGTTTCATCCGTCCATAAAATGTTGTCCCAGAAGGATTGAGGTTTGTCCAGGTTGTCTTTTGTGAAGATCAAACGTTCTTTTTTTATGTCTTTTCTTCAGCAATGGAGTCTTCCTTGGCCTCCACCCATAAGGCCCCACTTTGTTTAGTGTGCAGCGTATGGTACTTGTCGAAACAATCACACCAGACTGCTCCAGGTTGGTCTTCAGGTCTTTAGATTTTCGACGTGGTGTTTTTTCCTCCATTCGCACCAACCATCGAACACTTTTGTCATCAATTTTTTTTCTTCCCCCCACGTCCAGGGAGGTTCTTGACCGTTTCATGCCTGGAAAACTTCTTAATAACATTACGCACCGTTGAAACAGAGATACCAAGGTCTTTGGCGATGGCTTTATACCCCTTGGAGGTCTTGTGCTTGCAAATAATAGTGTTTCAGCTCCTTTGTCTTTACCATTGTCTCATGTGGAGATGAACTAACAGGTGGCTTTTAAAGGACCAACATGATCATTCATTGATTAATTCATGTCACATGTGTGGAGGCAGTCCATGTCAAGTGATCTTTATGTGTGATTTGCAACAGGTGAGCCAAATTGGGTTTTCATATTGTTTTGCAGCAAAGGGTGCCAATACCATTGGCATGGTAAAAATTATGTTTTTCTTTGTTTTCCTCATAATGTTTATCTTTTTAAATGTTTTTGATCATTTGTTGTTTTGCATCAAGCACAAGCTATCAGCAATAAAATGTTGTTTCACTTGATGAATTTTCTTCAGTAAATATTCCATTATATGTACTTAAACTTCATGGGTGCCAATAATGTTGAGCAGGACTGTAATTGTTCAAACATCTCAGATAGTACGTGTTAGTCTAACAGGAAAATATTAAAATGCTTTACAGTCCAATTAGATACTAAACTTTGCTTGGCTCACAGCTAGACCAGTAAATATGATAATGATTTGAGATTAAAACGTTTCTAAAGGCCGGTCCATTCTGAACAAGAACAGAGAAATGTGCTCTTTCGCCCAGGACCGGGTGAACTAAAGGACATCATCCTGTTCCTGTCGTCCTGGTTTGGGAGTTTTCACAGCTTGTCCTTGACATGTCATCTTCTGCCGCAATATCCCAAGTTGAAAAAAAAATCTTATGGTTATAGTACCTCTGGTGGACTGTATGTTCATTCTTATTCATGGTGAATCCTGCACGAAATTGTATTCATGCTAGCTCGGCTTTGCTCTCATATTTGACAGATTTCCACTGTCAACAAGGTGTAGAAAGTTGTAAAAATAGCAAAGCACCTAGATGAGCATTCTCAGCATGGTCTTACGGCTCTGTTACGCTTCTGTTAACAGGTTGAGTCAATGCATTCGAGTAGTTAATCTGCTTCTTTCAACTCGCTCCGACTTGGCAGGTGCAGAAAATACCTGCTGTTTTTTTCATTTTGAACTGCCAAACAGTCTCTGATTATCCCAACAGGTGTGGCAATGTGGGGGCAGCGTGGAGGTCCTGCCTTGCTCCAGGATCGCCCACATCGAGCGTGCTCACAAACCCTACACGGAGAACTTGACGGCCCACGTGCGGCGCAACGCTCTGAGAGTGGCTGACGTGTGGATGGACCAGTACCGAAGTCACGTCTACATGGCCTGGAACGTCCCACTGCAGGTGAGCAGCTGCTTGGAGTGTCATTCTCATGTTATCTGTGGGTGAAAGACTGTGGGTTGGTGGAATTGTGTATGTGCTTTTTTTTCTTCTTTTTTTTTTTGCATTGAGGAATCTTCTAGCAACCACATTTAACCGGATAATTTATTTTTTTTTTTTTTAATGTTCTCTCACATGCGAGCCAAGCACTGCCCCATTCCTGAGTAAAGTAGTTTTTTCTTACCTGATTGATGAATAAACATTTGAATAGTGTGATTTATTGACAAAACATTTTTTGGCAAAAACACTTTGTGAATTCTTCCAATAATAAAATCTTCCATGCCAAGTTCAGGCTTACTTTATCTTAATACCATTTGCAATCTTTTGATAGAGTTTCCGCCTTTAGACTTCATACAACACAATGAAATCACGTCAAACATCCATTTTCTAACTTTGAATTTACATTCTCAGGCCACCGAGCTGGACCTTATTTTGTCATCACAGCTGCCTTCATTCTAACTGACTCAACAAGGTGTCTGAAACTGAGATTTTGGTCCCCAAATAGATTGCAGTTCCCAACAGTTGCTGCAAAATTGCCGCCTGCCTCTCGGTGGTGCAAATGTCCATTTTCCCCTCCACATCCCAGCTGCTGCTTTTAACTTCATGTCATCTAAAACAAGTCTCTGTGCAGACATTTGACATTAACAAGGCTTTTTTGTCATAACAGCTTCTGCTTACTGGATATTTTCTCTGTTTTGGACAATTGTCTGCAAATCTGAGATTATTGTTGTGTGTGCAGTTTCTGAAATATTCAGTCCAGCCCAAAACGGTGCCACAGTCAATATCACATAAAAAACCTTCTGCATCCTGATGCAACTTTGAACTTCAGAAAGTAATCTGCAACATGGCTATACGCATAAATGCAATAAGCAGGGATTGGTTGATTGGTTATTTGTTTCAGCAAGCAGCTACCGATCAAAGAGCTTTAATGTTTTATTCAAGAGTAATATGAAAACGCTTTCTGTCAAAATTGGACTTCAGTTTTCTTTTCTAATTCATGGCATATGCCGTCAGTTTTTTTCCTACTTAAATTCATTCTGAAAAATTAAATCAGAAAGTTATCAGAATACTTTATTAGTTAAGGCCTCCCTTAACCATCTGCTGCTTAATAGGTTGCAGTCATCATTCCTTCTTTTCTAACAAAATGGGTCTCTTAAATGAATGCCGTCCCCCCAGGACTTTCCTCTCCAAACATTTATTGTCCTCTTTGGGCTCCTTTATTATTTAAGGCTCTCAAGTTGGCCTCGTAGAACTGCTGCAGAGCTGGAAGGAGCCGGCGGCCCTGAATTCAGCTAAGCGATTACTGCGGCATTTCAAATCTGAGGGTCGAAGCCCATTGTATTTTGTCATATTGCTTGAGGTCGTGGAGTATTAGTGAAAAGCTAAAACTGGAAAACTAATGTGCTTGTGTTTGCTCCTTCTCCTAGAACTCAGGGATCGACATCGGGGACATTTCTGAGAGGAAGGCCCTGCGGTCCCGACTCAGATGTCGACCGTTCAGCTGGTTCCTCTCCAACATCTACCCAGAGCTGCGCTCGTACAGCGACACTGTCGCTTATGGAGTGGTAAGTTTCCTTCAACAGCCCTGATTTCGGTGAATTATATAGTTTGTATGTGAATAACATTTGAGGCTACAAAGACTCCAAACAAAACGGCTTCAGAGACTTTTTGGATTAAATGTCAAGGCAGCATAAAATCACAGCGGTGCACCGTAATTTTCCTCCGCCTCAAATCCCAGGGGTTTATATTCAGCTCCTCCAAACAGGAAATGAAGTATTTGGCGCCATTCACATTTATAATGAAAAAGTGGCCATTTTTATTCTTGTTATACATTTAGACTCTAATACTTTCAAATCAGATTTTGTCTTTTCAGAGACACTAATTTTCCCCTTTTTCAAGACATTTAATTAAACAGTTTAATTAAATCTATTGGACTCGTACAATTAAATATGTCCAAATTAATGAGTCTCTGTTACATTCGAGCCTTTTATAAATGGGTTGGCACGCTGCCGATAAAGCCTATAATTGTCTCTGCAGTCTGCAGGATTCTCAAGTTTTATTCCTGGAGTCTTTGACCATGCTGCACACCACTCGGCACTTACAGTATTTATAATGCACATACTGTTAATAAAACCTTTTTTTATAGTGATGGTACTCGACGGTGTCAAGTTGAAACTTTAAGCTTTAGGGTTGAGGGGTAATCGCAACTTTGGTTTTACGCTGACTTTCTATTAAAAGATCTTAGCGGGAACCGCTTGTGTGTTTTAGGCGTCAAATAGCTTGGATGAGAAAAGCTATAATTCACAGCAACCTGCACTCTTTTCTGGACCCTCAATAAAGATGTAAAAATAGTCCAAAATTTAATTAACCTCTTATTGCCAGAGAAGATGTTTATTCTGAAAAGCTGAGAAACGTCCAATCTTGAAGTTGCCACATTAGTAAATAATTGTTTTAACAGTGATCCTTTTGCATCCACAAAAGAAATGAAAACAAAGTATATTTTTAATTTGAACGTTACCTTTTTAAATTAAGAGCTTCTAGAAACCTTTTCTTTTTTTCAGAATGGGTGACTGAGCTCTGCTTCATGAGATAAAAATAAGTCGTGACACAATGGCCCATTTATCTTATCCCTGACCACTAAATCAGACACACACTGAGCGACACAGTAAAAGCAAAATCCACAAGAAGCCTGCAGGAAAGACCGGCTTCTTGTGGACACCAGTTCCCCATAAGTCACAACGTATCATATGAAAAGTTAATAAAAGCATGTGCATTATTAACTTGTTTACATCTGTTTGGTTCCTGTAATTGTACCTGCTCTTGTAATTGCACAGGAACAGATTAGACGAGTCTAAAACCGGGGCTGAAAATAGACCTATAAATAAATTACGACCAGACATGTTATTCAAGCAACAGTAATTAAACTGTAATCTTCACATTCATGTCCGGGGCAACACCTGAAATGACATGTAATCAATGCTGCCCTCCCCAGTCTGGATTGCTAGTGAGTGGTATGAGAAGCTTAACAATAGTTTTTACATCTATTGATTTTGCTCTGTTGATTTCTTCAGTGGTCTGTGTGGTGATTTTTGCATCACTGAGAAGTGACAGTTTTTCCACACCTCTGGCTGCTCATCCTGAGACGAGATGTCAAAAATCCCTGATCTGTCTGTTCACAGGATATTTTTATTGCTGCGTATGACTCCTGGTTTTATCTTAATTGTGTAAACTTAACTAAAAACCTCTTACTACAAGAAAACGGTTCTTAATACAAGAATGAACTTTATTTTAACTTATCCTATTTTGTCTCTACTTGTCATGTCCTCAACCTCCATCGCCTTGGTGGAGTCGACATTCAGATAAACTCCTCTCCAAAATGACCACAAGACAAGAGGGCGTACGTCGATTCTTTAATGAAGCCAGTTGGAGGAGGGTAAAACTGAGAAATAAACATACATTCAGAAATAATACATATTAGCAAACAATACAGCACTTACAAACAGCGAAATTATTCTTACAAAATTAAATACATACCAACAGTGCTTTCAAAAACCGACTGAATTGAAGCTGCCGCGCCACTGAGAGAAAACCATGCCCAGCACTCTATTTAAGCAGAAACATTGCAGGAGGGCAAAAACACTGATAGGGGTTCTGATATTAGCAAAAAAATAACTGTCTTTGTGCAGTCAGACTTTGTTAAATGAAAACTTTAAAGAACCAAAGGCTTGCTGCTTCAGAGGCACCTGGAGTCGAGCCTTTGTCCCGAGCAGAAATGTGTGTTATAAGACAAATGCAAATAAGTCATAATAATAAAGAAGGAAAGTTTTAGTCTAATTTACTTCAGATATTGGAGACAAAAAGTTTAGTTATTGTTTATATGTATCCATGATGATTTGATATAAATCGTGTACTGAGCTTTTCTAAAGTTTCTTCCTGATATCAGCAGTCAGAGACAGGAGAGCGACTTCATATTAGGGGTGCTGATGAAATGAGTTATGGAAGAGTTGCCTAAATACAGATGTGTATTTGTATATTAGTAAAATTGTGGTTCATTTAGAGGCCAGCTGAACACCTTGCCATGTGCACTTTTTCTGGTCTTGCATCAGCCATGTGCAAACATGCTTTCAGACAAAAATGTTTGCCATTTTGTTCACTCATCTGAGAGTCAGTTTGCGATCAAAAACCAGACTGGAACCAGCCGTTTTAGAGCTCTCAATTTTTTTCTTTATCTCCAGCTTCACATACTTCAGTCCATTTTACAGCCTGTCATGCAGTCAAACAGGAGGAGAGAGAATCTCCCCAATATCATCTGAACCACCAGGACTAATTAGAGGAGTGGAGACATTCACATTTCCAGAAAGAAAGAACAAACATTTGTACTAAACTATATTTCTAAAAAAATTGTTTACACAGTTGCAATTAACCAAACAAAGCTAGAAACAAAAACAATCTGGATCCAAACAAAGTCAAAAATACATCTCTCCTCCCTCTCAGATAATGGATTTTCCCAATGAGGCTGATTGAAAACACCAGGTCCTTGTCAGCACTGCTCATGGGCACGCTTCCATGGCAACACATGACCAGGTGACCTCAAAGAGATGAGAAGATGATTAAAACAAATCAAGTTACTTTCCCCAAACACAAAATACATTTACTAATTAAGTTTGAATATATAAAGAACACAAAAACAGCACCTGTTAGGGAGGGGGTAAAACCCTCAGAGTCATACGCTTCAGTCATCTTTAAATTATCAAACCATTCCTCCACCAAGAAAAACTAAAAATCATATCCAAATTAAACATTGGCAAGTGAACTTAATATTTGAAAGAGAATAATATTGGTTTTATACTTCTTGGAGATTTTTGTGACCACATACAACCTTCTGAAATGTTCAAAATAAGATTAGTCTGTTTCTCATTTTTTATAATCTGGCTGCCCGGAAGCAAATTGTCTGTAGGTCCTGCCAGTGTTTGGTTGGGACTTTTAGAAGTTTAATTTTAAGGTAAGCGTTTCCTTTGAGGCTCACTCAGCCTTAGTACCTTTGAGCAAGAAGTTGATTTGCCAACTTATGTGTGGACTTGACCTCTGACATGTGCATGAAATGGAGCAGGAGCAGAAATCCCTCAGGGGATCAATAACGTATCAGATTATTGTGAATTGCCTTTTTGATATGTGACACCAACATGAGACATTATGAGATAGAAAGCTCAGATCAGCCCTCAAAAGCTCGAGCACTACACCGAAACCCCTGCAGGACCGTATGTGACATGATTGCAGAAGAGCACAGAGACCGTGGGAAGCCGTAAGAAATCTGAAGCAGAGATGAAGTCGTGATCTTGGAGCTTGAACGATAACTTGTCGGAGAAAAAGAGCTCTACATAGGACAGATATTTGCAGTAAATGAAGAAATGTCATTTGAACTACCCACTCATCTAAAACTCCGAATTTGGCACGTAGGGGGATCTGATTTAGTAGACATTTGATTCATCTCAGAATCTGAATGTGCATATGATGCTGTCCTTTATGAGGAAGACGAAAGGTCATCCCAAAGATTGTGAGGGATTAAGCAGGCATTTGTATTCAAATCATCTCTTTTAAAAGGTCACTTGTATGACAGAGTTAAGACGGATCCAACAGACTATGCACCGTTCTCAGAATGTAAATAAAAGATTCACAGCAAATCCTTTAGAGGGAATCGTTTTTGCAACTTTTTGTCGGTTCTGCTTGGGGCTGCATGTTTAACTTTGTAAAATGTGTTAAAAAAACATATAAGGAGAGATGGCAAGCTCAAAATGGGCTGAAACACAGCTGATAATTGGCAAAACTGATTACAGCATGTTGGAACACAGGACTCTTACCTGAATGCATTGCACAATGGCTATGTCATTAGAAATTAAAAAAGTCTTCTACTCAAAACAGTTTATAGATATGGCATATCAGCACCCAACCCTGGTAATACATATGACCTGTTTGTATCTGATTGATTACTAAATGACAACTTGGGACCAATTCCAATTTAAAAAAAGTTAAATTCTAGCAAACCATTAAGGCAAATGTACTTTCTCACCTGACTCAGTCCAGTTGCTCAATAAAATCTGGAAACACTTTTCCACTCACAATCGGTTCATGTGTTAGTGCTGATGGTTTACTTATCCTACACTTTGGAAGTCTATATGTAGTAAGTTTGTCATAACACATCATTACCACTAGAAAGTCACCAAAGCCAATGACCTCTGGTGTTCGTAGGGGAAGTTCAAGACGAAAAGTACAGCTAAGGAATTTGCTGGCGTGTGATCTGGATTTGGCTCAGACACAGAGAAAAATAAGTTACTGATTGATGCAGCCAGTTATCCAGGGTCAAAGCTCGGAAGAAACTTTTAGAAAGAGCAGCTACTGAGAATTTGAATTGAATTTGAGTCAATGAAGTGATCTGCGAAAATAGCAGCTGGCAGAGGAAACCCAGAAGGCACCACTCTCTGGATCCAGTCATCTCCTATAACCAAAAATGTTTTTCTCACAACCATTTCTCGGACAACTCAGTGGGGACTCTGAAGGTTTTTAAAAGTCCCAGCCTTACCTGTGTGTTATCTCCTACCACATCAATGCCTTTTACACCATAGAAGAGAACATGTGAGATGATGTGGAAAAGAAGACTTGCATCATTGAGCAAGTCAATGTGGACAAAAGCGTCTGCAAAAAGTGTTCAACGTCTTTCTGAATCTATGTGGTGGGTTTTTGTACATGAATGAGGGTGGCAGTCTGAGGTTATGCACAGCACAATCTGTGCCTCAGCAAATGTTCTCATCATAGCCAAGGTTGGGCCAGTAAAATATTGTTCAGACGTTTTCTTCTTTTTTAAAGCATCAAAGAAATCTGCTTTTCAAGTTGCACCTCAGGCCATCTTTTTGTTCCATCACAGGCTTTTCCCAGCTCAAAACACTCTCTTGACAACTATCTCATCAGAGTTTGACACAGGTTGTGGGCAGAAACGCGTACTAGTAAGGACAAGGCAGGGAATAGAAAGACAAGCAGAATCGCATCTTGCTTCCTTTTGATAAGTATTTTTTTTCCAAGATGTATAATTGATCTAAATGTAAAAGTCTCTTCAGTTCATTTCCCACTTTTGCTTGAATTACACAGCTTTTTTGCAAACTGCTTCTATCCTTTAGATCAGAGGTTCCCAAACTGTGGGGCGTGCCCCCTGAGGGGGGGCTGCCATTGCAGGGGAGCGCGGGAAGCCGTCTGGATGAAACAAAAAAACCTAAACGCTGTATGCACTGGGTTTTTAACCTAGAATGGCCAACTCTCTGTTACTCCTATATCAATTTGATACTGTAGGGGCTTCCACACTTCCCAGATTTGTGTCCGTTGTCACTTTTATCAGCAGTTAAAACTGTTAAAAATTGTTAACATGTGGTAACCTGTTTTTCCGAGCCGCCTTTAAACGCAACATGAGCGCGACGCTTGCGCTTAGTTTACATCTGTAAGGCAGTGAAGGAGACCTGCTGCTGCTGTGCAGAGCTACGCAGGTGTGTTAGAATCATGGCAGCAAACCAGAAAAAAGCAAAGAACTTTTCACGGTTTTTCTCCCAAACTAACCGACTGAGTTGAGTAAAGCTGCTGGATGCAGGTAATGTTAGCTAAATGATGACTAGCTAATATCAATACATCACCTTAAGCTTAACAAGTAGCCTGTCGGCTACTGATGTTATCTATGTTCAGCTACGTACATTCATTTTGCCCCCCAAAAGGTCTATCCCCCAGCCCCCGCCGACCTCACACAGCCCCCACCTCACACATCAAAACATTTTCTGGGGCACAGAAAATGTTTGGAAACCACTTGGGGGGCACAGGAGAAAAAGTTTGGGAACTACTGATTTAGATAATCTGCACACTTGTTTAAGGCAATGGTATACATCTGTAAACATGACACCATTTCTGAAATAAGGGAGAGTTGTTTAATATTCCTTGTTTCTTTTTTTCTGAAAAAGGAAAAAACTAAAATCTAATTACGCCTGAAGGTTTGCTCTGAGCAACAATTTATGTAATTTGATCAATTAGTTCGCGATCTTTTCCTTGGCGTCCAGCCAAGCTAAATGAACGGGCTGCAAATCCAAATGGTGATTTTTCTTTTTTAAAAAATTTCTGTACAGCTGCCAAAAAAGGTGAAGGTTAGTTGAAAGTGTCTGTGTGACTTTCTGCTAGTAGGCAGCAATTATCCTGCACCGATTCCATTTATTCCCATTTTAGCCACCCACTTAGAGCCTTGTAGTGCATCGTTCTGCCATAATGGATTAATTACTTTTGCAAAAACATCAAAGGACAAAACAAAAGAAAGACAGAAATGCCACAGGAGGCAGTTTTTTTCTTTTGCGTAATTAAAAAAAGAATAAAAGTAACATCTTAAAGTATAAAGTTTAAAGGAACATTTTCACTCAAAATGTTTAGTGTTTGAGAAGGTTTGCCTTATTTTTTAGTTTGTCAGGCATTCCCTGAGATCGGTCAGTCTGTCTATTATCTATTTATTCATTCATCCATCCAACCATCTCTCCCAGGGGTCTCCAACTCTGGTCCTTAATATCTCCTGTCCCGCAGGTTTTAGATGCATCCCTGCTACAACATACTTGAATCAAATGAAGGCCTTTGCCATATTTGATGGCTCACTAAAGAGGTTATGCAGTCACATAACTTAAGTTTGTTAGCTGAAGGTTGCATCTAAAACTTGGAGGACAATAGATCTCACGGACTGGTGTTGGGTTTTCCCAATATATTCTTTTTGTCTATCATGTATCTGTCTGCTTGTCCATCCATCCTTCCATCTATAAGATAATTGTCAAAAAGTCACTCAATTAGGAATTTCATCATAATAACTCGAGGCAGCCCCGTCTTGATAAAGCAACTGTAACCAGTGAACATGTATAAAGTATTAGTGCTGGGGGAAGCTCCCCTGTTGCTGTGCTTTACATAGCAAATTAGATCATGACTGATTGTTTCTCTGTGCCAGGCATCATTTAGAAATTAATAATGTTCCCACTGAGGCAACTAATATAAATGTACGCACAACCTCATTCTCTTTAGATATAAACACATAGATCATGTTCCTGCACAGAACAGCAGGTTATTTATAATAGGTATAACCTTTTAAGTAAACAGCGACTCGAGTTTTTTAAATTTTCTCAATCCAGTATCTACTGGAGTTGCATAAAATTTAACATCACTTTTTCCAGAATGTAAGCGTACCAGTGTGCTTTTGTTTGTTTGTTTTTTGTTTGTTTTTTGTTCACCCTCATTTGCTGCTGAGGTTCAAACATTTCTCTACCGAAGGACAAATAAGGAATTTTCCATTACACATGTGGACAAAAATGTTTGTAACCCTCTGATGATGACAAAAACCCCCACAATAGTCACTGAAACAACTTGAAAATCACAAAATCAAGACAATTAACCAATGAAAATCAGACCTTGCTTTTGAACTGTTTCAACAAAAATTTTTTAAAAAACTAGACAAAAGACTGAACATAATTTGACTATGGGGCCATATTAAGCTAATCTGTGTCTACTAATGAGCATAACAGGTGTGTCCAAGCTTTTAGTCAGGCAGTCTGACAAACCTGAAGCAGCTGTGCCATTTTCTATGGCTTGAAAAGCCTTACATTGACTCCGTTATGCATATTTTTTTTGTCACTTTGGCCAAATAGCTGTCTTTCTCCCATCGTTTCACAAAATGTTTCTCCATAAGGAATTTGTCTTGTCCATGTGTGCAGCTACAAATTTCAGTCAAGCTTGAAGGTGTCAATTTGGGAGCAAGAACTTAATTTTTGGTTTTTCATGGTGAGGTAACATATTGATCCCGTTTGTATTTTTATTGACATGGTGTGAACTAAGAAAAAGCCACAATATATTCACATTTTTGCACCTAACTTCTGCAAATACTGTGCAAGGTGTGTATTTCTATCTGTCACACAAATTATCCATAGCCTCAAGAAATAAGTTACAAAACATAAACAGAAATAAGACGTGAAGATTCTTTACCATTCAAATCAAAAACCAGGACTGTTTGTTTCTTTTACAATTTTGAAATGTACTCTGTTAAAATTTAAATACAACACAGGATTTTCCACTTTCCTGTGAAACACACACCATAAAAATTTTAGTTAATCAGGAACAAGAAGCATACGAAACAAGATGCAATGTGATTTGCATTTTATTCCTCAAGTATTTCTAATAAAATTTAAATTTGAAGTGTTGAGCAGTTTGTTAGATTTATACTCCTTTTTAAACATGTTAAACATTATTACTGTAATTTCTCCCCCACCCTTTCCTTTTTGCTTTATTTTGCTTTGCTTTTCTCCCCCAGTTAAAGAACAGTCTGAGAGACGAGCTATGTTTGGACCAGGGGCCAGACTCTGATAACATTCCCATCATGTATCTTTGTCATGGACTGACACCGCAGGTGAGTGAGTTTTCGTTCGCAAGCCATTCTATTCTCATCTGTCAATTCAATATCCTGAAACGGCAGCAAACACCGATCACACTGGGATCCAAAGGTCTGCAGCTGATAGTCGGAGGAACTTCATTAACTGTGATATTTTGAATAGGGGAGTTGGATTGAGCCAACCTTTGCAGAATGTTGAAAGTGATTTCTGAGTAAGGTTTTGGACTCATCTGTCCAGAGAACATTGTTTCAGCAGCCTGTGGCAATGTGTGTAAAGCACAATAAAAAGTTAGACTTTAAGCAGTAATAATGTCAGAGTTTTAAACAAGTAAATCTGCTGAGTAACAATGTTCTAATTATGTAATCTAGCGATCACACAGCAGCAAATGCAAATGTAGCCCATTAAAGTAGGAACATATGTTGAGATATTCTAATTTGTCTCACACCACAAATTAAGTTTATTACTCTCATCAGAAATAATTAAATTGGGTTTTTATTCACTTCATGTTCACTTGTATATTTGTGCGTTTTTTTTTCCGTTTACTTTTTTATGTTAAACACCCAAATTACCAAATTTTTCACATAAAGATAAAGGCTGCCATATTCTGTCCCGTGTTGTTGTTTTTTTTTTTTTTTCATTTTCTTTGAGGAAAATCCATTCAATAATGTCTTTTTTATATAAATAATAGTGGCTTCTTCCTTGAGGACAGCTGAACAAAAAGGCATTGCATTGATTTATTATTGTTCTCTAAGCTTTTTCCAGGCCTTTAGCTGGTAAATGGTCGATTGCACTTAACAGCTGGTTGCTAAATTAGTTTGTCTGTTGCCTGCTGCCAAAAACAGCCCTGAGGACCAGTAAAGTAAAAACAATACTAAAAAGACTGTGGAGTTTCAAGGAAGTGCATATTTGAACTTTATTTTATTTATGTTTTATGGACCTCCTAGTTCAAGTAAATCGTTTAATCTTACACTTGGCCACAGATGATTTGGAGTGGAAAACGTTGTCATTGTGTGAAATCTCACCACTCTGGGGAATACTTTTTTTTTGTCTAATTCAAACATAACATATTATTGAATCGTCATGATGTGTTTTGGCTTTTTCGGTTCAGTTCTTACAGCTGAAGTAGCAGAAAAGTTATGAGGGCGTAAGTGAGGCCAGTCATCTGCTCTATCAGCTCACTGCAGATTTAGACCTCTTAGTTCCAATGTATGACTCTAGCTGTGCTTATGGCCTGCCTAATGGAGACTTCAGAAAAAACAATTTAAAAACCAGCCCATGTTTTCACGACTTTGAAATGGTCTGCAGCGTAATGAAAAGAAAACTGTCCATGTTGCATAAATAGTGCTACAAATTAAGATGTAGACTTCTATACGTTGCAGGCCTGGTATCTGGAAGAGCTTTGTCTCCTTTGTCAGTAATGTTAATAGCTTTGACCGGCACATTGACGTCTGAAACAGCGGTTTGTGCATTAATGCGTCTCTCCTTTCGTTTTGCCTCTCACATGTACTCTGCTCCGCATAATCAGCAGGTACTGATAAAGAAATTGACTTGCATTGGTCAATTTTTCTCCCACTGCCGTTGCTGTTTACCTACTTCTCTGAATACTTCTTGCACTTTCTCTTTTTTTTCCCCTCCAGGAGCAGCTTCTTTTGAACGATTTTACTTAGTTTGACCCCAGTAGATTCATACTTGAAATGTTTTCATATCCACCTCATGGATTTTTCTCAGGTTCATTATGAACAGGATGGACAGAAACCCAGTAAATGTATTCAGCCTCTGGCAGAGCAGACTGCCTTCATTCCCAGTTAACTAAGACCTATGGGGCATCTTTGTTCCACTTCTCCAGGGGACCAGATGATGCATTAATTTTCATCTATGACCTATGAGATGATAATGTGTTAAAGTTTGAGTGGCCTGTTTTGCCAAATCACCTGTAAGGCTTTGTTAAAGTTTTATTATGTTCCAAACATTCAATTGTTTGGAACATAGAAAATGAGAAAGAAAAATTGAAAATGGAAAATTAAACCCACTTTATTGTATATGCAAAAAATTGCGATATGCATATGCTATATATATATATATATATATATATATATATATATATATATATATATATATATATATATATATGTGTGTGTGTGTG
>CAEGAF010138298.1:0-27762 GCA_903067075.1 Micropoecilia bifurca
GTGTGTGTGTGTGTGTGTGTGTGTGTGTGTGTGTGTGTGTGTGTGTGTGTGTGTGTGTGTGTGTGTGTGTGTGTGCTCTGCCCCTCACAAAGCGCCCCTCCAGCAGCAGACTGAACTGACCGGTCGTGGGAGTCGCTCTGTTTCTCTGGCTGAGCCTGAAAATGCAGCACGGAGGACCTTTGCCAGTTTCTCAGCTGTATGCAGTATTGATGGAGTTGCTGAGGGGATGCTAACACAGCATGAATCCTCACCGTTGCCTGCTCTTGTCCTCCCACCCCTCCTCTTCTGTTTCCCTGAGAGGAGGCACCCTGTTTCCCTCTCTCCTTCTCTTTCTCTCTCTCTCTCTCTCAGCTGCTTGTTGTTGTTCCCTTCAGACCCTCTCAGCCTCCCCTTTAGATGTCAAAGACCTGACTTGCCAGTTAAACCTGATCAAAGACTTGCCGCCTTCCTTGCTGCGCCGCATGCTGACTGCTCACTCTTTGCACTGCCTGCTTCCTCTGCTGCAGTGCATGCATCAGCTGTTGTAAAACTCGTCCACATTGATAGTTTTCACTCCGGCCACACATGAAAAGAACGGCTGAAAACATTGACACAGCTCTTACTGTGTGCCTCACATTTGTCAGTGTGATCAGCAGAGGGAGAGAGGCTGGAAAGGCAGTAGTTGCATTGTGACTAGATTAAAACAATACTATAAAAAAGAGCCTGCCAAAATGTCTCTGTAACAATTTTAAAAAATAACTGACCATGTATTATCAGTAGTTTTTCCCAGTGTTAGCAAAATGCCTTATTAGGTTTACGGGGTAACTATTTTTTAATTAAAAGGTAAGTTGCTTTGGATCTCCATTTTTCCCTTGAGAAATGGATAAGAAAAACTTGTATATGTGTGTTTTACAAAGTTTTACCAAAATATTTAACTGAGACACAAAAGCATAGATAGATGATATCTGCATTGTAAATTGGCATTATGCTAAAATGTGTCTGTTAATGTGAACTCATGATTAAAAACTGCACTTCTTGATTGAGTTATTTTTTTTTACCTGCTATTAGATGTTACAATCAGTCTTCTGAATCTAATTGAATCTCAAACAAATAGTTATGCAAATACACACAAGGTATGCTGCTGGTCTCTCTAAAGAGGAAACAGTAACAGGGAACAGAAAAGCAATCTTGTCCAAATTCAGGAAACTGCTTCTCTTAAGTTGATCCCCAACGTCATGGCGCATAGTTCAGTTATCAACCAAGTGTAAGTGCGTAGTGATCAGTGGCGGAGCTACAGGGTGCACGGGGGACCGCCGTCCACATAGAACTAGCCTTCAAAAATGATGCAGATGTCAACAGCTTGCCATAGAATGGGGCTTAAAAGAGACCAAAGAGAAAACACACACTATACAACATTTAGACATATTATATAGACATATTCTTTATGGTCCAACATTCAGAGGCATTGTCCTTATTATGGCACAAGGTCATTCACCTGAGAATTGCAGATTCATCTCTGTAGAAATGTCGATTTCAGCAGTTCAAAGCCTGACTGTTAAGACACACTGTCACTGTGATAACACCAAATGAACCAGATAGAAGAGGATGTACTGGGTTAGAAAAATAATAACACAGACCACATGGTGTTATTGTATTTCTACAGGGTGCTGATAGATGACATGTACTTACGCACTCCGGTGTCTGTTTGTGTTGCTCTTTGTGTTCAAGCATGTGTGAGAAGGCATGTCCAAGTGGAAGTCAAACACGTGCTCTGCAGTGTTAATGGAGGACATATAGCAACACATCTCCTGGTTACTTTAGTCAGAACTGTTGGAAGCAGAAGCCACAACAAAAATACATATGGGTTTCATTGGCTTTGTACAGGTTAAAATCTTACAGGTGTGTTTTATTCAGACTCCCTGAGATGACATTCTGTGGAATCACCATTGGCTGGACCCCTGATCCATGTTAAAATGACAAATCCACACATTAGAAAGGTGTATTGATTAACTGTGGGTCTGCTGTGCTTCTTAATCACATTGTTTCACTTTATGGAACCAGCTAAATTGGCTGGTGATTACTGCTAAATGATAGGTCTTACTGATTAGTATGGTTTACTCGATGACAAGAGATTGAGATTCACAGAAAGTAAATATAGGAATGGTTTGAGGAGGGAGAGTGAGTGGGTGGGCAGTGGAAAGCTTTGTTTCCGAGTACCAGTGAGACTGCAGGCAAATATTTCTTCAACATCCAGCTCAGTTGTTCAGTAGTAATAAACAGCAGTCATAAATACGGTTTCAGCAGATTCTGTTTTGTCAGTTTGGTTTTAACTCTTTTACATCATTTTAGAAGAGAAATTGCTGTTTTTAAATGAATAACATGGACATTTTCAATGATTTTGTTTAAATATTTTACTATTTTATTTAATAAACAATTAACCTTTACTATATTAGAAAATCTTATTTGGAGCCAGAATTTCAGCATCTTCTTAGAAAGTTGTACAATCAAATAGGAACAAAACCAGAGCAAAACCAGACCTTACCAACACATACACTTAAAAGGCTGAATTTGTTTCACATGTGAAAATACAGCAACAGAAGTCTGTATCCAATAACTCTAATTGAAACTTCAGAGGCAGAAAGGGCATCTGCTGTAGTAAACCACTCACATGACTCACCATCTTTATAGAAGACTCAATCAGTGATATAATTGAACTCTTAGAAATTCAAAGCTTATGATACACTTTTATACCCATATACAAGGCCTATTTCTGATTTGTGTGATTTCCCAGCGTAGTCAGTTTCACTGGAGTATACTTAGAGAAATTAGTAGTAAAGGGCGCTGAAAACAAACGAGCAAAAAACATTTTTAATATGCAAATCCCAGTAAAGTTTGTGATCTGAGCTTAACAAATGTAGAAATGCTCAATGCTGCTACAAGGTAGCAGAATATGGTCTAAACAGTAAAAGAAGTGGCTTTTGTTTATAGTCTTGCATAAGTTCAATAAATCTCAACACTTGCATAACATAAAACATTCAGAGAGAATATTTTCATTTGAGAAATAAACCCAAAAAGAACTTTAAAAAAATGCACAAAGTCTTGGAACTTTTATAAAAGCTTCAATTTTTAATCAAAGCTACATACACAAATTTATTAATCTCATGATTTCTTCCAATTGAACCGGGATGTGACACAGGCAGCTAAAGAACCTCCGTCTTCAGGTAATACCGTGTCCTGGGCTTCAGCTCTAGACTGACAGGAACATTCAGCCTTTGCAGGTCGTAGTCCCTCATGCACACAGCCACAAAGAACAGAGTTCCTCCAATGACCTGGCCCAGACTCCCAAACCATCCAGAGAACATCGCCTCGCCATACTCCCACCGAGGCATCACGTCAGGAAAACCTTCATCCCAGAAGTCCACCACCGTTGTGTACGCCACTATGGAGACAGGAGCCAGAGTGGTGAGTCCTGACACCCAGGTCATCACTCCGCTGAAGATGAAGAGCCGTCTTTTCACTTCTGGCTTCCTCACGCACACGCCAACCCCCTCCAGACCTAGAAAGCCGGTCAACAGGGCAAATCCTCCAGTTCCAATAGAAATCAAGACGAGGACCCTGGAGATCTGAAGATCCACCGGCAGACCCAGCACAGAATCGTAGGCCTTGCACTGAATCCCCCTCTCTTCTGTGTAGAGGCAGGTGAGCCAGAGCCCTGAAAACCAGTTCTCCACCTCGTTGAGATCAGAGTTCATCGTTTTCCACAGGGGTAAAAAAGCAGTGACCAGAGAAGTGACGTAGCTCCCAAACGACAAAAACAGAGCCGTTCGCTCCATCATTTTTGTTGTTAGAAAAACCATCTTCTGCTTCTGCAGGTAGACACTGTGTGCCGTGATTCTCCTGTCCAAGTTAATGTAATAAGATAAGGGATCCAGAGGGACTTTTTAGCCCGTCCCAGTTTTTGGGAGGGCCACTTCTGCAGCCTCCTTTTTGAAAAAAATGCACCTGATAAGAGAGATAATCCAGCATTGAGGTTTGACAATAGAGCCACTGTTTCGTCTCAGTGTTCAATGTCATCACAGCAACTAATGAACTCTGTTTTTAAATGAAACCAGGTATGTTAAACGAAATTCCTGGCCCAGAGTGCATGTGTGCAGCAACATGGCCACACAACACACACAATTAAACACAAAAAGAAAAAGAAGTAATGGTCTGTTTAGGAATGCATCCCGTTCTTTTATAAGTTATTTTTCAGATAAAATGCTGCACTGACGTACCTGATAAGACTGCTGTTTTGAAACATGCATTTACATACTAAAGAAACCAAAACGGGAGCACTTTATTTGCCAAGTGTCTCAAGTGTCCAGACTGTGAAAAGCACTTTGTGTTCCCTCCACTGGACCATTCAAAGTGTTAGAAGCTCCAGTTCTCTCTGAATTTTAGCTCGGATTGCCTAAAATCCAGTGAACTTTATAAAAAAATCTATTAGTTTTTTTGTCCCCCCAGTTTTGACTTGCATTTGTGAAATTCTAAATTTCTTGCGCCCATAAAAAGTATCTAATTCATTTCAATCTTTATTTAACGATAAAAACTTTTTTTTCCCCTTCTATTTAACCAGGTTTATTCCATTGAGATCATAGCTTTCTGTCGCAATGGTTAGAATCAGTGTGATCATAAAACAGAGCTTAAAATTGCATAAAATGTATTTTTGCTAGACCCTAGTTTTTACCTTGATTTTATCTTTATTAAGGGAAACTAAGTTTTGCAGGTGCAGATCAGATTAAAGTTCCTTTCAAAATATACAGTTAAGCTCAGAATCATTCACATGTGGAAGGTGTGAGCTTAAAGTAACAGTTTTCATTTGACCAGCAGGCTTCTTCTAAATAATTTGTAACATTTTTGAAGTGGCCTACGCAGAATCCTGACTTTTCAGTTTGACTGAAGATCTCTGAGAGAAGCTCTCACAACTTGAAAAAGATAAATTGTCAATGCAAAATGCAAAGTCAATCAGCAGAAACATCAATATACAGTATTTGCTTATGCTCAGTCGCAGGCAGAAGACTGATTTAGACAGTTTATATTTTACATAAAGAGAAAATCAAAACTCATTTCTAATAAAAAGTGTATCCTCTTTGTTGGGACAATGAACATGTTCCTTAACAAATCGTCATTCATAATTTCTCTGCATTAACAAGATGAGGGTAAAGAAATGCTCCCTTACTTCCTCAAAGGCATGTTGGAGATGTTTCAAAGCCTTTGTGGGAACAAGTGCTGAGCAGTAAAGTGTTGGTGACATGCAGGTGAAATGTTGTTCTACATGTTTTATATATAAAGAAAACAATGATTAGGCAAGAACTGAACCTTTAGGAAACACATTTAAAGATTTGCAAAAAGTCCAAGGTTGAACCAATAACTTTAATTGCCTTGTTTTGGCCAATCAGGCAATTTGCAAACTATACAACTGCTTGTTTAAAAACCAATATCTGCAAGGAGTTGAAACAAAGTGGTCAGTAGAATCAATAGCACAACAGATGTCATCTCAAGACACTTTCCAATTTATATACATAACTAAATCATCAACTCATCCACTTATAAATATAGATTTAAAATCAATATTTCAGCTGGAATTCCAGTTACTTTCACATTCACTTAGAGTTGAATTTAGGATATTTATTTTTTATTAATGGGTTAATTACCAACCCGGCTGAACAAAATTCTAATATTTATTTATTTGAAAACAACAGCAGAAAATTCAAGCTGTGAGCAAAAGCAAACATTCAACCAAATCTTGTCTGTGAAAAACAAGTAAAAGCATTTTAGATATGTTAACCAAGGTAAAGTTGACTTTGAAAGCGCTTTAAAGGTTCAAATGGAAGAAAGAAAAAGTCAAAAACTAAACCATGCATCTCATATGCAGTATGCACAGAACATGACTGATTTATTATGCAGTTTATTAAGGCTTTCATCACATGAATCCTACATGGACATACGTTTTGCAACAGTAACGTAACGGTCACTATTACATGGTTCCTTTTAAAGTGAATAGTGATTTGTTTTTGGTTAGTACTGGTAACATCATAACTAGATATAGACATAATGAAACAAATAGTACACATCCTAATACTTTGTATATATAATGACTGATTCCTTACATCACATATTACAGGCTTGATCACAGCTGAGAACGAAGCAAACTGAAGAACTGAGACGGATGGCGTCTAAACTGCATGTGGACAGAGTAAACGATCCTGAAACACTTTTTGCATATACTGTCACAATCATGAACAGCAAAATGCATATGGGTTTTAAAAACACCTGATAAATACTGGGCAGAAGACAAGCTTGCAAAAACTTTGTTTACAAAATAAATGACACAGTATGTAAAAAGTTATTTTTACAGTATTTAACATTTCTAAGCCACATTCTGGTTTCTTTGTTGATTTCACTGCTGCCTCAAATACAGCAGACACAAAATGCAGCGTAGATAAAAGGCATTTATCGTACAGGAGTCAGACATGCAGGGGCGGAAAAAAACAAAAAAACCCTAAAACATAAATAAAATAAAAGGAATTCCAGTGCAGCAGGAATGAATAGAAGTAGATAAGTAGGAGATGTATGGCTTCTTAGAAGTAAATAGCTCTTCCGAGTTATCTTAAATGTCAGAGCCCATTTCAGCACACTGTTTGTCTGATATGTGCGTAGCTAGAGACTCAATGATGTCCAACAACAGCAGCTGGCTGAGAGATCGCAGGTTGGGGAGCTTGGATACCTTTGGGAGGGGAGAACAAAGCAAAAATGAAACAATGTTTCAAAAATTAAGACAATGAGAGACAAAAACGGGTGATAAGAAGCCGTTGATTTCACATGCATAGAAAAAAAAAGGCAACAGCAAGAAAAAAAAAGGAAAAAGAAGCAGAACAGAAACACAAGCAGCAGAGCTAACACTCCAGTGAAGGAAAGTGAAAATTGAGTGTTTTGCTGTTTCGTTAGATAACAAACAATAATCAGAGTGCCACTGCGACGCCCCGCCGCTCTTTGATGAGGTGCTTACACAGCCGGCCCAGCTGTACACAGTCCCCTCTCTACTCAGAAAACGGAGCGTGTTCCGCTAAGAGGTCAAACGTGTCAGTTTCCCCACAAAGACGACGAGACTAGAGGGTTAGCTCAGCTGCACCGAGTGGGCAGCACACCCCCAAGGCTTCAGATACGAGCCCACCCACCTTGATGAACTGGTGGACAATAATGTGGAGGCAGTGCTTCTTCATGTCCAGAGCCTGCGTCTTGTCTGCCGCCTCCAGGATCTGGGGAGGGGCCACCAAGCACGAGAAGTGAGAGAAGAAGTTCTTTATTCAGCAAGAGAGAGACTGTGTTTTCCCAATTAGGTCACAGATACCCCAGGGTGAAAAACACAAATACCTGCAGGACATTCTCCACAGTCACATTCATCTCCAGATTCTGCTTACAGTAAGCCTGGAGCCTGTTGTTGGAGAAGCCGTAGTAATACGGAGCAGCAAACAGATAGCTGGTTACCAACGGTCAAGGGAAAAACGCTCAAGACAGATGAGATGCTCAGAAAGAACTGCAGATATAGTCACATTGGTGAAAAATGTGAAACTCAGGATCTGAAGATTCCCCTTTTCAAAGCATTTGAATAGCTTACTACATGTAAGTGTGAGAAATAACCACAAAAATGTTAAAATGAATAGACATTCGGTGAGAAGACATTTAAAACTTTACAAACTGCCCAAAACATAATTTACTGCCTGCAAATATGGTTGGGAAAAAAAAAATCTATTTACAGCCTCAGATGACATTTTAGGTTCAAAAAGATGAATTTCTTTGCTTTAGCTGGAGGCGTGAATCTGTGGAATAACTTCAATAATGACACAAAAGAATGCAAAATATGTAGATTTAAATACATTTTTAAAAACAACGCCTTCAATAAAGTACAGCTCAGAGAGGAGAAGGAATAGCTTTAAAAGCCAGAAGAAAAATTTATCTAAACTTTTGTCTGATGTGCAACCATTTTGTTTTGATTACTGTCTTCATCTTCCAAAAGCTCTGCGAGAATAGTGTTTTTAGAAATAGGATGAAGACTAAAGAAAGCTTCAATTTGAAAATATGAAAGTATTTTTAGCTAAATATCCATCTCATTATTTAATTAAATGCAATTTCCAAGAGTCTGAGAAGGATACAGAGAATCTTCTGGAGGCATGTTGACGTCACCGTAGTAAATGTAGCGCAGCATGGATTCAAACGCCTGCTTGCTTGGGACCATCTCACCGATGGAAATGTTCACCTGGCCGTCTTCTGGCATGAAGGAGCGGAACATCGCCTCAAAGTAACTGGAATATCAATACAAGAAGTCAGTCTGGAAAACAATGACAGTCAACACAGTAGAACACAGTCAAGAGCTGCAATGGCCTAGTCAAAGTGCAGAACTAAATCCATTTAATTTCAACCAATACGTGTGCAAAAAGAGCACAGATTCTGGTTACATGATTCATAAATTGTGCACCTTTAACTTGCGACTCAATTTCTTTTCTAAAAATCATGCGTCATTTTCCTTCCACTTTACATTTACAAAGTACTCTTTGCTAGGTCTAGTTACATAATATGCAATAAAATAAAAGGTTCCACAGGTAAGAGAACTGCCAACATGTTGGTCTCGTCACAGATAATTAGAGTACCTGGACCGAGCTGCAAGTATGGCTTTGTGTGCAGGTCGAGGATGTCCGTCTAACAGCAGGATGATGTCGCAGAACTCCAGTCCTCCTCCCTCCAGGCAGGCCTTCATGTCCTGCACCAGAGACGTCCCGATGTCCACCGGCTGGTCTGAATACACTCTGGGGGGAGGCTGCTGCTTCCGCCGCACTATCTCCACTATCAGTGGGGTGGAAAGATGCTCAAACTCTTTGGTCATGATCACCTGATTAAAGTGGGATTCCTTCACTACGAAGTTGAGACAGTGCTCCTGGAGAAGGGAAGATTTTTTTTTTTTAAATTAGAGTAAAAGTTACCTTTTCCTTGCTCAACTCATAATAAAGACTAACATGAACAAAATAAAGAGATTGGTTTGTTGGTGTGAAGCTGAGACAAGTCAAGTTAAAGCTCCACTGAACTACAACCACTAGATGTCACTAGAAGAGTGATTTATATTTGGTGTTTTTAAGGTTTTTTTTGTTTAATCTGGGCTGTACCTTGAGCTGGTCCAGCTGCAGCTTGTTGGCGTTCTCACAAACACTCAGAACATTCTGCAGATCCACAGACGCCTCGATGTACTGCACACAAAGCTGCTCCAGCCGTGAAAGCTTAAAACTTAGAGCGAGTTTGTACACGTCCATTATGAGGAGAACGTCCTGGACATGACCTGTGTGTAAAAACAGGAATATATAAATACTCTTAGAAGCACACTGCTGCATTTAGTATCTAAACAGGGAAAGGTTAGCTGTACCTCGGCGAGGGTACTGAATCTTGTCGGTATAGAGAAACTGCATTAGGACTTCGAAAGGCTGAGCTTCTGCTTCCCTGATGGAAACCTCCAGCAGGGGCTGCGAGCCCGATGGCTTACTGCCTGCTGGGACATCTCTTGGGCCTCCAGCTGCTCCCTCATCACTTTCCTCACTGCTCTCACGTTTGGTCCTCTGCTGAACAACAAGTTATGCAACATTTGTTCAGCATTTCAGCTCCCCAGCATATTAGTAACACAATTTATTGCTTAAATATGAGTTGTTAAAACTAGTGCTTCATGCGCTTGTTGCTGTAACTGTTATGTACAGATAGGCTAACTAAATGTCATTATAGCTAGGAGCAGTTAGGAGAAAGACAGCTTCACAGCTTCATATGCACCAAACAGTAACTGGGCTGTTTACTTGTTATAAAAGTTGGTACAGGGAAATACGCAGTTAAAATGGACAGACATAAGTGGATTATCGTTGACATGGAGCAGTTTTGTGGATTCCCAAAAATGCATTTTACAAACCAAAAACACATTGCTTTAAAGAAGCTTTCTTTAAAGAATTTTGTCTGTCCCTCCCTGTAGAATAGTTCGAACTCAAGTGAGATTGGAAGCAGAGTTTCAGCAAACAACAAATTGAAATTCTTGTCACAGATTTTCAACCGAGTGACAGAGGTCTTACGTTTTTATATAATGGCTTTCTTCTCTTCAGCTTGCATTTGTGGAGAGCATGACTAATGATTGTCCCACTAACAGCTTGCCACAGCTATTTTGTATTTGAATTGCAATAAAGAATCTAGATTTTAGCTCACTTTGTGGATTTAATACAATTTCCTGAAACATGGCGATGTTTGTGACTCTGACCTGTCGCTGCCTGTCTCGGGCCTGCAGGATTTTCTTCCTCAGCCACTGACACCTCGCAGTAACTATGGCTATATGCCCCAAGACTCTCTCTTCTCTCTGTGAACACAATAACAAAAAGACAAACCAGTGAAAAACGTTGGACTACAGGGAAGCCCAGGTTTAATTTCAATCATGAGTTTGGAAGAATCGCCTCAGCTTCACACACCTCTCCCAAAATGAACTCCACATCACAGAACTGACGATTCTCCCACAGTTTGCCATAATCCTCATGAAGGGTACACTTTGGGTAGCTTGAGAACTGCAAGACGAGCATTTATGAAGCAGCCTGTTATCGACTTTGCAAGTAACGGATAAAATACAAGTGCAAGATTCAGAATATTCCAGCAATCATGTCCACTTACCTGGAATCTGTACATCTCCCCACTGCGTACATTGTTGTCCACAGTGCCTCCAAAAATGTACATGGCATCTTGAATCACAGCAGCAGCGTGGAAAAGTCTCCCACTGGGCATCTGAGTGAGAAAAGAGAAATTCAACTCCAGTTAAAAAATAAATAAAAAATCTGTAGTTCCTTTATTTTAAATTTGGTGAATGTGTATGCTATTCTGATAATGGTCGGTTCTGCATAAAAGAAAAAAAGAGAAAAAAAAAAGAGGACACAAACACATGTGAAAAGAAAGGAGGAACACAAAAAAGGATGGATGGAGGGGAGGAAGGAATCATGCCTTTATTTAGGCAAAGGAGAAGCAAATTAAGTTGGGAAATACAAAGGTTTCTCCAAACTCATAAAGGTTCTGGATTACCCAGACTAATACCTCACTGTCTTGACTGGGGTGAATCACCTCCCAGGTCTGAGAGTCCACATCATAACAGTGCAGCTCATTGGGCAGAGTGTTGTCAGCAGCCCCTCCAAATACATACAGGTGGCGGTCAAAGGCAACCATCGTGTGTCCGTAGCGTCTCTGAGGAGGAGGAGGGGAGCCCCGCAGTAAATGCTCTGTTGGGATGCGCGTCCACCTGAGAATAAGGATGTCGCTTACTTTACAGAGATGTGACGCATTATTCTTTGAGCTTTGTTTAAAAATAATTTTAAAAAACCTCACATGTGGCCTTTAAACTCAAACTGAAACAGATTATTGGTGATTTTGGCTCCACTCTGACCGGAGAACACAAACATCTTATCCCGGCATACAGCGACAGGGAAGTTACAGCAAGAAGGAGGAATCTCCCCACTCTGGTCAATCTGGTGGACACAAAGTCAAAGGAAAGCAGATGAAGAGAAATATTATTTCTACATGTTTTATTTGTGGTTTTTTATTATAAAAATAAGAAGATTTGAACAGACCTCTTCCCAGCATGCGTGCTCTCGGTCCTGCAGACTGATTGTCCACATGTCATTCAGCCTACACACAAAAAGCAAACATCACTGAATTATAATTCAGCACATCAGCGCGAGAGTGAGATCGGAGTAACGGTATAAAAATCATACCTGGCGTTCCCATCGTATCCAGCAAAAATCCACAGCTTATCATTGTACACTGTGGCACCATGTGCAGATCTGGCCACTGGCAAGCTGAACACAGAGTCACAGAATACACAGATAAAGAGCAGTAACCCTATAAAGAATAAAATAGTTTACCTGTATGGCAATACAAGCTAATGAAGAATAATTTAACTTCCTTCAAGCATTACATAACTCTTTTGGATGATGACTTTTGACAAATATCACTCATCACTCACTCAAAAATTAATCAATTCAAACATCGACACAAAAAACATTCACATCATGAGATTTTTCTTGAATAATCTAGTCCATAACATATACAACAAATAATGTTTACCTTCCCTCCACCTTCCACTCGGTCCACTGTCCTGTGGCAAACTTGTACTCAAAAAGGTCGTTTTTGTTTTTCAAGTTTGAATTTGAATAAATGTCTCCTGTGTAGCCCCCTAAAATACGACAGGACACAAAAGTAGACCATTAGAGGAGTCAAAAATATTATATTACATATCTTTAAAACTAAAAAGAAGTTACCAAAGACAAACATGCTGCTGCCATAGACCACTGCTGAGTGGTGGTATCTTGGAGCTGGTGGAGTTCCAGTGGTGAAAGCTCTGCGAGACACATTGAGGCCTGGTGTCAGACCACATATTGAAGCACAAGGTCTTGTGGAAGGTTTCATTCCCTTTACACGTTTTGATCATATTACAACCACAAACTTTAATGTATTTTATATGACAGATCAAAGCAAAGCAGTGCAAATATCTGCATAGATTTTTTTAAACTGATTAACTAGTAGTTTAGAAAGTGAAGCATGCTAACACAGCACAATGTGTTTTTATGTCGTATAATTATGTAAAATTCAGAGCAATTATTTCTCCTCATAAGTCATCAAATCAATAGTCAGTCCACCTGTGTGTTATAAAGACCAAGAACACAGCAGACATTTATGGTGGAGAATTAACACTGCACATCACCATAAACATATCAACCCCAGGTTGAAACATGGTGGTGGCCGTATCATGCTATTGGGAGGCATTTATTCAGACATCAACCAAATAATCAGAACTAAGGTTAAGGTTTATCTTCTAGCAGGTCATCAACCCATAACACACAGACACAGATAAAATCTAATTGATCTGTCACATGAGAAAACTATTCAAGTTTGTGATTATAAAATGACAAAATGCAAAAACATTCAAGGAATACGAATATTTTTGCAAGGTACTTTATACAAGGAGGTTTTTGATACATATGCAGCAGGCTTACCGACACCAAGAGCAGTCCTTGACGTCAAAGCGAAGTAAATCATTCAGCATGTTTTTCCTGTTGGGAGGCGCAGAGTTCAAACACTCTGGATGTTGCGCATAAAGTAGGAAACATCGCCTGTCGCTCTAAAACTCACCCATTGTCTCCTCCAAACACGTATATGGCATCCCTGTACGCCACAACAGTGTGCTTACTGCGTCTGCGTAAAGGTAAATAGAGACTCAGGGTGAACACAGGATCAAAGGACAAGAAATGAATCATGATTTGAGGATGATTGGCAGAAAGTTACCTTGCTCCCACAAACTCATCACACGGAGGGAGTCTTCTCCAGCGGTGTACGGTCTCAAATGGGCCAAAGTTGAGCGTCAAGTACTCCACGCTATCCGAGCAGCTGTGGTCGAAATCAACACTGGGCGCCACTTTAGTTGATTTGCAGGACATTTTTGCTAGCAACTCATCTGACAGAGGATCAGTTCTCAGGGCAACTCATCCGCAAAGATTTCCTCGGTTAACGACATCATTAATGGCAGCCTTCCGATAATAGAGCTATTAAATTTTGTAAAAGCGTATAAAGTTTTCCAAAAGAGAGGCAAAAAGGTTTAAAGAAAAGTTGTTTTTTTTTAAAAAAAGAAAAAGACGGCACTGGTAGTTCGTACAATATACTCTGCTAGCTAGCTAGCGTTGTTCGGCTAAGCTAACATTTAGAACACAAACTGTTCTAAATGTTAGTAGGTTTCGCTAAAATATCTTCCCCTTCAACCAAAAACTGCAATAAATATAGATAGTTGCGAGGTATTGGAGACAGAAACTAGCAAAATAACAGGATTATCACAACACGCCCCCTTCACACCCGGTGATGGCGTCACTTCCTGTTGAAGAAACGCCACTTGCACTTCTTCTTTTTGTTTAATGGCGACTGGCAAAAAACGTTTCGGTGAATTACCGCCACCCCCTGGGAATACAGTGTATTTCATGGCGCTTTTTATATGTACTAGATGTGAATCCTCGCTCTGGGGCATCATTTGTTAGGAAAAGCATGAACAGTGGGGGCAAAAAAGTTTTGTCATTTGCTCCCCTAACACATTTTGTGTTCCTAAGGCATCTCCATTCAGTGAGGAAGTGGTTTAACAGATCCCTTTAGGTTACATTAAGAGGATTTGTTCATTGAAACAAATTTTGAGTTTCTAAAACCTGTAATAAATAGATAAATAAACAAATAAATAAATTAATTAATTAAACAACAGGAAGAGACTGTAAACATTTTAAGATTTTGAAGACTTCTGCATCTTGCAGTGCACTTTCAGGGCACACGCATGGCCAGATCTGGGTATGTAGGCAGTTGTTCTCCATTTCCTCCATTTGCAGACTGTTTTTGTACAATCGGATGGCTGATTTCAAATTTTTGGTTCTAATGCCGTCCTGGGTATTGCCCAGGACGGCATTAGAACCAGTGGTTGTGATTTAGATATGGGCCACAACACCAGATAAAATCACACATGTTATCTGTCAGCTCCACCCTAAACAAGTCTTCTATTCATTTTATGTCTAGGTGTGGCCAAGCGACAACAAGAAGGGAGCACCTGTCCTCTGGTGATGGACTGCAGTTTCACTTGTCTTGGACAGGTTGTACTGAAATGTGAATTTCCCTCTGGGATTAATGAAGTATATTTATGTATTTATTCGTTCATTCATCCTCATCAGACATCAAGCAGCCACAAAACAGATGTACCATTTTTTACAATGATTTGTTCAAGCGACGTTACTTTTCTTTTCAGATGTAAATGGTCAGAAGGGGCTGGGTGTAGCTTCTGGGCAGTCTCACGCCAAAACAACAGACAAAAGGAAACTATCTAAAAATATTGACTTACCAATTCAAAATAAATAAATGAAATAAAAACAACTTACCTCCCAAACCATGGTAAATAAGTGAATATCGGGGTCAAAATGAAAGGCATACAAACTACTCAAATTATTCTATTATTGCACAATGCTGAGGATGTTCTGCAGAGATGCAGGTTCAGGTTAAATGCCTGAATGAGGAGGCATTTAGCAGAGTGCAGAGTGCAGACGGCAGGCGGTCCACACCGTGTCATCTTCTTTTTCAACTCATCCACATCTCTAAAAACACTCATTCACAATTGTGAAACAATGAAATCTGTAAATATATAGGATATTATCAGCTAATTGCCACTACCAAAAACAGAAAAAGTTTAATCAAATTTAATGTCAGACTGAGAGGAAGAGAAAAAATGTTTGTGTGTGTATGTATTTATCTGGATTACCTGTAACTCTTATGTTTAATATTTAGTTTGTATTTTTTTTGTTATTTAATCGCAAGGAAAAATTGGCTTCTTGTCAGATTTGATACTAACGACAAACCAGTTGTTAGTATTTACACCCGTTGTTAGAGTTATTCTGCATCATGTAGTATAGTAAAGATGGGAAAATAACATCAGAACAAACTTTAAGCTTTAAATTACTTTGTTTTGGTTTGAACATAGAAAATTTTACCTTTTAACTAAATAATAGTAAATTATAATGACATATAGAAAATGTTACCTTTTACCTAAATAATAATAATAAAATTATAATGACTTATTGTCTGTGTCAATGAGGGATCGCATGGAATCCATTAGGTAGCAGATAAATCAGTGAACAAATAAATCTCTTAAAAAGTACTGAAAACAAGAAAAAAAATCAACAGACATAGAAACTGATTATTTATCATTAAATGAATGCAAATGGAGAAACATGCAATGTTGCAGAGTAATAAAAAAAATACAATAACTTTTTCCTATTGATTTCCTTCTGCCACTGCAGGTCAGGACAGCAAGGCTGCATACAATCAATTATGCAGATCATGTTTAACACTGTTATTCACCATCAAAGCACAGAAGAGAAATTCTATATTTACTTCTCACAATTTATAACACACAGATATAATCGTTCAGCTAAAAGTCCTGCCAACACAACTTATAGAAAAACATGCTGCTTAGGCCTAACCTTCAGACATTAGAAAGAGAAAAGACCCTAAAGAAGCAAAATGTAGCTTCTTCACAAATGTGATATTTGTTAAGGAATCTTAACAAATACCATTAAAGACATAAAAAAAACTATTCTTGTTTTGATTGCATAGAGCTTTACCTCCTTTATGATTCATTTGATGATTTTCTTCATATTATTCAATAGATATCAGAATAACAGGCATTTGATCTGTTTTTAATACCATGAATTATATAATTACCCTCTTTTTAGACCTTTCAAGTGCTACTCTGAAGGGTAACCACAATTATTATACATATTTATTACAATTTAATCAAATCTTGTAGCTTCCCAGAGGGCAATTTCTACAGTAAGATGTTATTCATCTTTTATAATGAATAACATTATTTATTCATTATAAAAAAATGATATTGTAAAAATATTTATGTAAAAATGTTTTTGTTAGATTTTATTCTGTTTAATGTTTGGCCAGTTTTAAATGCAGCAGTGTCAGATTTAATACTTGAACATTCACTTTTTTCACACCATATTTTTGCCCTTCATTCAGAATCCTTTCATCCAAGTTAAACATTTTCATCAAGGAGGACAGTTTGATATTCACAAGTTAATATTGTAAACGGTTCTTTCCATGTTCCTTTAAAGATTTAGTCGGTATGGCAACAATTATGATTTCATCAGAGACTCCTCAGTTTGTTGTGAACGTATCCACTCCCTTTCAGTGTTTCAAACGCTACAAAGTTTTTGCTGCTCTTACAGAGTGTGTTCGGTGTAGACAGTGGCATCTGCCAACTGTACTCTGATATACTTCTCCATCCATTCATCGATCCATCCATTTTCTTGACACCCTTGTCCCTTAGGGGGGTCGGGAGGGGTGCTGGTGCCGATCTCAAGCTAACGTTCTGGGCGAGAGGCAGGGGTCACCCTGGACAGGTCGCCAGTCTGTCGCAGGGCAACACTGAAACAGACAGGGCAAAAAACCATGTACACACACACTCTCACCTATAGAGGCAATTTGGAGAGGCCAATTAACCTGACAGTCGTGTTTTTGGACTGTGGGAGGAAACCGGAGTACCCAGAGAAAACCCACGCACACACAGGGAGAACATGCAAACTCCATGCAGAAAGACCAGGGCTGGGAATCGAACCCAGAACCTTCTTCATCTCTTCTTCTTTTAATTGGTGACGTGGCTTCATGCTCAGAGCTGTGTCACCAGTTGAGGATGTTTCGAACGCGGCCCCAAAGCTTGGTGATCCACAGGTTCACCCCCAGTTCTGTCAGGTACTGAATCTCTGGCATCAACATCTTACGACACGACTTCCGATGTGTTTTGTCCACATCCTTTTTTAGGTTATAGCCCATAATAGATTTCTCTCCTATTGGCTGCCAGGGCTGCATGTCCGTCTCCTGGATGCTGCTGGATTCGACTGCATGGCCTCCCTCAATGCAGATCGATGCCATCTCTTTGTTTCTTTTCCTGAGTTCTGCCACGTCTTTGGCCATACGCAGCCGTCCATAGACATCTACCTTCTTCCAAAACGTCTGGTTGAAGTGCTGGTATAGCTTCCAGTCAATGGCATTCCACTCAAGAGCCCTAGCCCTCAGCTCAGGGGTAAGTTTAGACACAGTGGATCCCTTGCGGGCGTTGAGCTTGAAGAAGAGCAAGTCGTCCATCTCCCAGCATAGAGCGTCTTTGAGCAGGATCAGCGATTCCTCAAAGTGTTCCACCAACATGACCAGATGGAAGCGCTCTGAGATTAATCTGATTCCTTCGTCTACCTGTGGATTCTCCAGCTCCAGAGTGTTGTCAAGTCCAAAGTCGAAGAACAGCAGGTTCTTGAGGTAGAAGGAATTAAAGCCCTCCGGATCAAAGTAGCTGTGGGGGTCAAGCAGGAACTCTGTCAGCTTGTCGTCACCCGGTATGGTCCAGGTAAAAGGCACTACCCGGCCAAAATAGTGGAACGATGACTCAAACAGTTCTGCCGGGTCTCTCAGAATGGTGATGTAGGATGTGTCTAAAGGAAGTAGTTTAGCCACTTCTGGAGCATTGAACCGCATGTGATTACAGATGATGTTGAAGCACATTCCAGGTTTGTAGTCTTTGACCTGGGAACGCTGGAAAAGGGACGGATAGAAGAAGTCGTTCCTGCTGTTGGGAAAGGCAAACTGAAGATGGTGTTTCTCTCCAAAACGGAACAGGATGTTGAGGAAAGTGCTGCTCGCCGTTTTGTGCGTCTTCATGAACATTATGTCCACTTTAGGAGAGCATGACTGGCTGGAGTTTTTTTGGGACATTTTGGTGGATGTTTTAGGGTAAAGATGGGATGGACGATGGGCGCAGGAGTAGGGTACTGGGATCCTGCAGACGGAAAAGAAGAAAAGGTTGAAGGGAGGAGATATTTGGGTAAAACTAACTATGCATACCCCAGTCGGTATGCATAGTTAGTTATCTTTAGATATTTTGCTACATCTGAAACAAAAGCTTCAATCTAATTCATATTATGTGACTGACCAATATGGTTGTCAATATAAAGTAGCTGTGGTAATGAATTATGTCTCTACCAGTGTATAGAGACTGAAATCCTTTTAAAAGAGCTCAAACTCAGTCAGACTAAAACACTGATGCTGAATATTATTTAAACTCTTGTCAGGTGTGGGATTGTTATTCTAAACTGCTAATAACGGCGATTGGCTGGGCTGATCCGAAGCCCAACATTGTATAAAACCTTTTATACAATGTTTTCTTCTGGAAGGTAAACCTCCATCCAAGACTCAAATCATTGGCAACGTTAAACGAGTTTCCTTCAAATATTTCTATGTATTTAGCTCCTGTCATATTTCTTTCAATTCTGAATAGCTTTCCAGTTCTTTCTGAAGAAACTTCTCACCACAGCATGATGCTGCCATCACCATGTATCCCCATGGATATGGTGTGTGTGTGTGTAGGTAGGTGTGTGTGTGCGTGTGGGTGTGTGTGTGTATGTGTGTGTGTGTGTGTGTGTGTGTGTGTGTGTTTGCGTGTGTGTGTGTGTGAGTTCAGAGTCCTACCTGGTTCTTGCTATATTTGCAGTTGTGCCTTCCTCTATTCCTTTTTTAGAAAATTGAACAGCAGAATATTTTTTGTTGCACAAATCTGCTTTGAACTTTTTCACAAATTTATCTCTGTCATGTCAGATTTTTTTTTTGCTCATTGTGATTATATTTGTTCTGTAATGTTCTCCTACAAACCTCTGAAACCTTCATAGACTGCAGTTTTATACTGAAATTAAACTGCATGAAGGTGACGCTATTTAGGTGACAACCGGTAGCAGCGGATTTCATTTAGATGTAACAGCATAAATGCAAATACTGGGATACTTAATAATGAAGATTTTATTTTCTTTCACTTCACAATTTTGTGGCTCTTTTTGTGCAAGTCTTTCAAACTGAATATAGACAACATAGATTCTATTACAAGTGAATATAGACAACATAGATTCTATTACAAGGTTGTAACATGGTAAAATGTAGAAAAGTTCACTCTACTGCCAAAATATATATTGTAAACATAAACTGATTTAGAGTCTATGTAAAATACTCTATACAAATACATTTTAAACTTATTAAACCTTGATGATTTATATGAAAATAGTCAAGATTATTTTGTGGACAATGAATAAAATAAGAGGACAATAAAATTCAGGAAACAGTGAGGGAGAGCTCAACTCCTTGGACTGGAGTTAAATATGTCACACATAATTTTACACACCATCTTGAGTGTTGCAGGAAAATGGTTTTGATTTTAGACCATGTTTTCTTAAAAACTACGAGACTCAAGCACTGCAAGTCTTACTCAGGTGGGTTGAAGTGGGCTTGTTGGATGGGGAGACAGTAAAGCAGGATCATACAGCTGGTTAGAAGTGTTCCCAGGATGAGGCCTTTGCACATGGACCTCCATTGTCTCCCTTGCTTGCCAGCCATGGTCCATCCGGTTCAAAGTCTACCTTAAAGAGACAGAACACAGTTTTGTCATTTTCATAACCTGATAAATCTGTGTTTTCTTATATTCTCACGTTGCAAAAAGCTTGGACTTCAAACTCGTTATTACTGTTTGTTATGTGGTTACTGCTAATAGGCAATAAGGCTAGAGAACACAATGACGACGCTTTAAATAATTAACTCAGATCATTCCCCAGGGATTTAATTAGAAAGTGACTCCACATAGATTGCAATCTCAGTACTCTGGTTTCGGAACGTCCTGAGACAGAAATGTGACCGACTGGAAAAAGAAAATTGCATCGTAATAGAAGCAACAAAGAGAACAATACGTTTCTAGTTTTTAGAAACTTGACTGAGCAGCTGGCTATGGTTTAGAAATAAGTCTAATAAAGGAATGATAAAAAGCAACAAATCATTAACATGGCAAATAGCAGCTCTGCACATAATAATCTTGTTGTGGACTGGAGTAACTGAAGCTGCAAGGGAACATGAGCTGCATCTGGCACATGAACTTCTAATTTACATTTCCATATAGCTGCCTTTGTGGGGCTCAAGCAGAAACTCTGTCAGTTTCACATAACCAGGCATCTTTCTGCTGATGATGTGGGCAGCCAAATTATATGAGGTGACACTGGCTGCAGGCTTTAACTCTGGTTAGCAAAAGTAAATAAATAAATAAATTATGGTGCTTGCGACCTGAAGTGTAGAGCCTTGTGGTCCCTATTAAATAATAAATAATGCACTACTGTGGAAAATGATATATGTTCTCTCCTGCAGACTGAGGTAAGATGAGCTACCTGCTGACTCAGCAGCGCATGTCTGAAGATTTACTACTTTAGCTGACCCGATGCTTGCTCAACACAGAGCCATAACGTAGGGAATACACTATAGACATGGGAGGGCTTTATTTCCAGACTTTATTCACTTTGTTTTTTATATTAAATACCCTTGTACCAAAATGAGTTATCTGCATTTAGTCTTTTATGTTTCGATTTATGTTTTAACAAAGGTGTTAAAGTATTTTTAAAATTGAAATTAATTCATTTGAATTCATTGTAGTTTGTGCAAATTGTTGAGAAGTTTTTCTTCCCTGGAGAATTTCTTAATAATGGGGGAGGAGGGGAATTCTGTCAGTCTCCATAACGGTGTTGTTTTGAACACCAAAAACTAAAAAAAATTAAAATCTGGGTTTTTGACTTAACTAATAACTACAGAACATTCTTGGCATAAATAATTTTCTTCTGTTTTGGAAATCAGCTTGTTTTAAAGGAAAACTGTTGCTGCCATGCTTACCTTGTAAATTACCACACTATTGTTAAAGGTTGATGATGTTCAAACTGGCAGAAATGATTTATTTCTCTTTTAGATGTTATTCAAGCAATGGAGGTTAAGATCTCTATTGAGATTTAATCTAGATCTGGGTTTAAACCATGTGTATCTATAAAGTGAGGAACTTCGTCCAGAGTTATAGCTACTCTACCGATCTAACCCAGTGGATAACCAGTGAGTGATTCCAAGTTTGAAGCATTTCTGACAAGGCAAAAAAGATAATTATAAAATAAAAATATGCTGTTCATTCACACTTAGTATTACATTGGGTCTGTTTTTAAAGAAAATCCCCAGAAATGACATACTTCTGTTTTTTAAAGTATTTTTATCTAAAAAATATAAACATTAATATTTCAATACAGTAAAATTCAATTCAAAAATTAAAATTCAAAAATATTTTCTTAATCCCAAAGAATTAAGAATTAAATGTTGTTAAATGGAGATATGTCTAGTATGTCTAGGTGTACACAAATAAAAGAAGGCTAAGATTAAGATTTCTTTAAGAAATGACACCCATTTTCTGTGCAATTACATGAAAAGTCTGTAAATAATCAGCAACATTGCAGTATTTTTACAAATTACACAAAACCTCAACTTAAAAAAAATCAATTTAGAACAAATATATATCTCAAAACATATGAGAGTAACGTCTTACCTTCATGCATTTACCCAAAGAGAAACAAGTGCACAACACAGAGCATTCTTCAAAGTCGTCCTACTCCACCATGTTATCCATCCATCTCCAGATGATTCGTGGAAGTCAGTCTCCTTACTGGGCTCCTCTTGTGTCTGATCTTAACACTCTCATTCTGACTCCTGTGATCGTCTCACCACACGCCCGACGCCGCAGCTCCCATTCATCTATTTGCTGTTCCTCCTCCCCTCTTTCTCCCCTGTCACGCTGCGTGCACACCTGATGCCTCCTCCCTTCACTTTCAATTCCAAAACTGATCCTGCTGAATATAGCACAGCAGGGAGGCTCATGTAGCCACCTGTGACGTCAAAGTCTCTCTGTCAGGGGACATGAACAAGTCGGTGAGCATAAAAAAAAAGAAGGAGGGCAGGGAGGGAGAGCAGGAGAAGAAGAGGGAGGAGAGAGGCCGTATATAGTCCCTATTCTGTGTCCACACACAGAGGGCCATTCAGGGTGGACACTGAAGTCTGAGCTGCATGCTGACAGGAGGAGTGGAAAAAGGCATAAATAGGACAAATGCAGAAATCCAAAGAACAAAGGCACTTATTGTTCCAGCTGATCAAAACTGCACTGTCTATTGTCTGAAATGCTTATTTAGCAAGCTGGAGCTCTGCATGTGGTAGGATGAATAAACACAGTACGGCTTCTACATTTTGCACAACAGGACCAACAAATTATACGAACAAACAAGTCCTTTTTTTAATGCCAGTAATGTTAAGAAGCTGAAATCCTACCTGCAACTGCAAGTGCCTGCTGTTTAATCCTGTTAGGAAGTCAATACCGTCCTGAAATATTTTAGCTGATACAAGTTTTCATGTCCCATGAACTGCTTTGCATTTTAAAAACATCACAGTATTTTAAGATTGTATGATATTACAGACTAAAAATAACTGTGAAGTGAAAGGAAAAACATACATTTAAAAAAAGAAAAAAAAATTCACAATTTGAAAATCAGAAAATTGTACATATGTCTTTATCCCCCTCTGTGTACCCTAATTAAAATTCAGTATGAACAATTACACACTAGTACACACACTAGTACACTAGTACTAGTGTGTACTAGTGTACACTAGTACTAGTGTGTAATTTAGTGTCAACATAAACACAGCTGTGGTAAGATAAAATTGAAAGTGTTTGGAAACCTTGCACTGCACATTACCCTGAATGCACCATTCACACACTGGAACATGGTGGCAGCAGCATCATACAGCCGGAAGAGGAAAGCTGGTCGGAGCTGAAGGTAGATGGCGGCAACTGCAGACCAATCCTGCCAATCCTGCCAATAGCTAGGTTTACTTGCAAGCAGAGAGTGATAATTACTCAAATCATACAGCCAGAGCTACAAAAGGACGGTTATTCAAATGGTCTGACGGTTTAGTTTATTTATATAGCATCAGTTAAACGGGTCGTCTCAAGGCACTTTACAAGAAAATAAAAAAATTCACTTCAATCACACATTTATTCCAATTTATCAAACAATATTACTTAGTTATTCAAAGAACTTTAAACGTTTCTACCTAAGGAAGCCCAAGCAGACTGAATCGAGTCATTGACTTGCTGCATTCACTCCTGCTGTCAAAGCCCAGAAATAAGTGTAATTGAGAATCTGGGACAAGACCTGAAATTTAATATTTACAGTCACTCAGCGGGTAAAAGAGCTGGAGATCCTTTTACAAAGAACAGGGAAAGATACATCTCCTTTCATATTTTCCTTTGAAGGGAAATGTGAACAAAACATAAAGTATGCCTTCCAGCATATCTATCACACTAAACCAACAATGGAGTCTGTAACCGTAACGTGGCAAAATTTGAAAAAAGGTGGGAATACTTTTGCAGGGCAAGATGTTATTTGTGATGTGCAAAGGGCATAAAGCCACGTTTGTGGAAATGCTGTTCCTAATTATTTCTTATATAAGACAGTAGTATTTCAGTAGAGGATATAAAATGAGCATTCCACTGCGGTTGACGAGTCTGTTTGGCTCTGCATGGCAGGATGCAGCAATATGCTGCCACAATGCCTCACCCAGAGCAGTACATCCCAACTCTGTCTCCCGTTTACCGAAGCTGGGATCTGTAGAAGACAGACTCGATCTATGCTGCCCATCCCACATTCGTCAAGCCGGAGCACAACACTGCTGCGTTTGTTCCACTGGGAATGCCTCTGCCTTCAGGCGCCCCCACCAAGTGTCAGGTCGAGACTCGAGCAGGGTGGGCATGCGTGGAATGCGGAGCTGGGTGTAAGCAGCGTTAGGAAGCTGGGGAGAGTAGAGTGTGATGGGCGAGCCCGCTGCCCTCAAGATCAGAGCTGCTCATCAGAGGGTGGAAGGCCTGATCCCTATTCGTCATCGACGCCCACCGCTGCTGGTGTAGACCAATCAGTGAATGAGTCCCGCAGCACAAGCACAGTGACCTCAGCCTCGGCCCACTGCTCCAGTGGGGACTCTTGTGATTTACTGCATCTTCTCAACATCTGTGCACAGCTGGAGGAGGCAAATGAACAAGACCGTAAACCCATGGTTTATTTTCATAATTAGTCATTTAGTGCAGGCATCCTACACACACTTTTCAGATTCTTATTTTGGAAAAAGTTCTATAAATTTTTAAACATTCTGCGCTTTTCATCACAAAACAAATGCCAATTTATCTTTTTTTTTCAGTTATTTGGAGAATAACGTCAGTGTGTTAAAAATAAGTGAGTAAAGCTTAAAATTGTAATAGCTTTTATATCCATCCAGCCAAATCAACCAGGAACGCTGCTCAATCTACTCCCATGCAGATCATGATGTAAAAATGTGTTAATTTGTCATCATTCGACAGAAAGTGAGAAAAAAAAATAGTCGGATCAACAAAACAGCAGCATCTGCATTTATTTAAATTGAAAAACAAAGTGCAAAAATATTTTTAAAATTCTTTAGGACGAAGCTTTCCTTTTAATCGATTCATCTACAAACAGCAACTCATAAATGTTGTCTCACGGCACCTTGATGAATGAAATTCAATTAATAAAGTCAATTATTATTAATGGACTTAATTAATAATAATTAATTATTATTAATTATAATTGATAATTATAATTAATTATAAGGATGTTGTCCATATTCCTGGACAACATCCTGGAATATGTTGTCCAGGATCCAACATATTCAGTTGGATCCTGGACAGAAAACAATAGTTCATTTTTTCACTGAACTAAAATTTAGCTGTATTACTGAAGTTTCGAAGAGCTGCTTCTCACTTTTGTTGCCTGGAACTGAACATCTTCTGGAAATGTGCCGATTTTTCAGCTCAGCACTACATAGAATTTCACTTCACAGAACCTCTGGAGTTCTTGTTTGCCTCAGAAACAACATATTTTATATTAAAACCAAAGGTTTTCTATTGGGTTCACTTCATAAAGTTTATCCTGTCGATTTGGAGCCAAAATGGTTTTTGCTTTGTGGTGTATTTGGTTCACTGTCTTATTGGAGAAAAATCATTTTTATAGCATCTCCTCCTTTAGTCTAAGACAACAAAACACTAAAGCATTTTGATCTACTTATTCTGATCCTTTAATCCCAGGTTTGAGAAGAAATCACCTCAGTATTTTTTGAGAAGCACCTTAAATTATTGGTTTAAATTCAACATTTGTGGTTCCTCTGTCAGACTAAACGCAAATGTTTCATCAGTTCAGAAAACGATGCACAGCTTCTCTTCGTGTCGGGTAGCATCTCCACATTTTCTTCACTGATTAGACTTTTGTGGCACCTACTGCCTATTGTATGGCTTCACTTTGTTATAATTGTTTTAGTTCTAACTGGTAAATGGAAACCGTTTTGCTTTCTTCTAATTACTGGCATTTTTCAAAATCTGATTCACTAAAATAGTTGTTTTCAGTTTTCATCCTCGTCTCAATTTTCCCATTTTTATTCACCGTATAATAATAAAAAACTGGGATGACCCCATTTACAGCTTCTTTTATGCTTTCCTTTGTTCTTAAAAACCGATTAGATGTCGGTTTTTCTAAAGAATGAATGACCTTACTGCTTCAACTCCACTATGTAATTATTTTCCCACCTTATCACGTTTCAAATAACTAAGTCACACAATCTGCAGCTTGCAGCTTGTGACAGCAGGGTCTGTCATTTTTGCATTACTGTTACAACTATTAAACATTTTCTATGTAGAAATAAACATGCATTGGAACCTCGATGTGAAATGGCCGCCACAAGATAATGAAAAAAATTGACTAAAATTACAGTTGTAAAATAAGCAGATATGATGGACGTTGAATAAGTTTTTACTTTAAAATGCAAATCATTTCAAACAGACATTAAAATTTGGCAAATGTTTTACAATGTAGAGTAAGAAAACTCAAAGTTGACAACAATTGGCTTTAAATCAATAATTGCAGTCAGCATATGGAGCATCCTTGATTTATGTATAAATGTATACATGAGGCCAATGCAACCAGACACAGAGGTGGCATGTGCTTGAAGCAGAGAGCTCACAGATGCAGTTTCAGGTTTTATGAAATGCCAACTTGCCGACTAATTCATAAAGTTTTATACATTAAGTCAGGTTCAGACAAAAATCCTCAAAGGAGTTATTTTCTTGCTTTTTTCTTCTTCTTGGCTTTCTCAGCATCGTCATGTGCTTTCCTCTTGGCAGCAAGCTTGTTTGCCTGTTAGAGGAGATTGATTCGTGTTAATGAAAAAGAGAAAACACCAGCTTTACAAGAATTTCAGGGTCGTGAACTGTAGGGGTCAAGGCCATGTGTGGGTGTGATATTAACAGCAGTCAGACAGTACGGCGAGACATTCCTAGATAAAAACTCAGTTTTAACAGTAAGGTACACAAGAGATAAAAAAGCAGAACAATGTTTCTTTTTTTTCACAAAGCCAAACAGTCCTATCAACTAGAGAATTTAAACTATGGAGATGAAAAGCACACTAAAACTCACCTCTCTGACTTGTCTCTTCTTTCCAAACATGATCTTGTCATACAGATACTTCTCCTTTTTCTTCATCATCATGATGGCCAGACGTTTTTCCTCTGCCTTCTCCTCCTGCTCCAAGCGAGCGCGATTTTCTGCCTTCACTTTTCCAGGCGTCACTTTAACTTGAAGAGACTAAAAGGCAAAGAGAAGAACATGTCAGAGAATCCACAAACGTTTTCTGAAAAACAAAACAAAAAAAACAGAAGGACAAATATATATTTCGTACCTTCCCCTGAGATCTTTGCTCCTCCATCTTTTTGAGGTTCTTCTCTTCAGCCTCCTCTTCATCATCTTCCTCCTCTTCATTTTCATCTTCTTCCTCCTCCTCCTCCTCCTCTTCATCTTCCTCTTCTTCCTCATCTTGTTGAGCTATGCCAAGAAAAAAACAAACACATGTACCCCTTTAACATGATAAAACACAATAAAACAACAAGTTTTGGTTTTCAGTCCGTATTCAACTGAAACATCTCACATAAAAATGAGTTTGACTGGTTTGAGGGATGGCTGGATGTTTTTGAAGGGATGTTTTGTGAAAAAACAATGATTATTGTAAATAAAAACTTTGTGAACTTTGTGATGAGCTCCAAACAAAGTCAGTTCAGGGGCCACAAATGGCCTCCGGGCCACACTTTGGACAAAACCGCTGTTAAAATAATCTTGCTGTTTTCTGAATCAAACATCATGTACAAAGGTAAACAAAAACCTCTAAAAATTAACA
>CAEGAF010138311.1:0-41262 GCA_903067075.1 Micropoecilia bifurca
TATATGCAAGCCAGGTAGTACATGTCCTTTTGTATCCATTTCCCCTGAGACACCTGCAGGTTTGCATTGATTTGTCCTGATTCCATTCAGTCAGAGTCCCTGCAGGATTTCAAGTGTCAAACATCTGTCAAACTGAGGCACCCTCATGCTGACTGATTCAGAACACGTGTAAGAGCAAATTTTTTACAGAGTTCACTTTGACAAAGGACCAAAGAGAACCAAACAATGTCTCCATGGGTTTTGGGGAAATTGATATTGACACAATGTTTCACAATAATAAGTTTAAAAGTTTGCATGTGGGGAAAAGCAGTAGAACTTACTCCACTATACATTCATACAAGTAGTAGCAAACCTGTTCAGGGGACAACAGACAGATAAGAGATATTTTATTTTTTCTTGGTGCCCCACCCCTGACTGATACCGCCCTGGGCAACTGTTCATATAACCCATTTCAAAACCACCAGTGTATCCACTTTTTAAAAAAAAAAAATTGTCTCAAACCAGACATGCCTAAAGAATCTCATGTTTTTATTTTCAGGAAAGTTCAAAGGAAGTAATTTTGTTTTAAACATTAATGTAGAAATGTTCCTGTACATTTATTTCCTGTGGAATTTGTGAAATGACAGGACAGTCGCTTCTCTTCATCCAGCCGAGCGACTGCTGTAATTAGTGCATATGAAATTTCGAGCTTGTACACCTAGATGTGCACATGTGGGCTCGAGGCTGACATTCTGTCAGTGCTGCAGTCTTTTTGTGTTTAGTTCTGGTTGGGAATTGTGATTCTTGCAGCTCAATGCGTGATTTTTTTAATGGCAGAAAAGTTGGAATCGGTCTCTGATATAGAGGAAGGATCTTGTCATGGCTTTGAAAACATCTGATAGGTTAACTGACACATTTGAGTTACTTGGAGGCACATCTGTGGATGTACTTTAAGGCCATACCTGGAACATAAGGCTTTCTAGTTTGGCATGAAAGTCAAAAGAAATCAGTCATGACATCGGAAGAGAAATTATGGTACTGCACAAGTCCTGGGAACAATTTCCAGATTCTTGAAGGTGCTGCATTCATCTGTTCAAGTATAGACAAGATGGAAATGTTCAAGCATCATACCGCTCAGGAAGCAAACAGAATCTGTGTTTCAGAGATGAACTTGCTTTTGTCCAAAATGTGCAAATTGACCCCAAAACAAAGGTCAAGATGCTGACTAAATCTGGTAATTCAGTATAACTACTCAGGGTGAACGTGGCTTTTACCCAGCATGGACTGGAAGGTCCCTCAGTGAGGAGGAATTAATTAATTCAAAAGAAGCATGAAAAATCCACATTGCAGTTTGATTTATTTTTTATTTTTTATGAAAAGGTGTGTGAGACTGAGGTGGCCTACAAACCCAGCTCAGTTACTGCAGTTCTGTCAGGAAGAATGAGGCAGAACTCGAGCAATTAATAAGCTTGTGGAGGAAAACCCAAATGGTTTGACACAAGTCATACAGTTGAAAGGCAATACTACCTAAAATTGTTGAAATTAATGCATACTTCTGATTTTGAAGATGGTAATAATAAATTCTGACTTTTTCTAAGAATAAGTTTGATCATTCTAACTGATTTAACACAAAGAGAGGTCTGATCTGAATTAGGATGCGTCCTGTTAGTCAGTGTATGTACATTTCTGGGCCCAGCTGTCTCTGCAGTATTTGTACCATCCCAGAGTTGCAACATTCAAGCCAAGAGGTATTTCTACAAATCCAAAATAAGTGGCAACTTGACATAGCTAAATAGTGCATACTTCATTGTCAAATTATTTGCAAAACGATGATAGAGTTATTGAAGATGTAATTTTTGACTGACTGTGCTTTAAATTAAACTAATAGAACAAAAAAGGTGACTGAGTAAAAGAAAGTCAGAAAGTCAGACAGAATTAAAAGTTTTTGCAGAAAATGGACTGAAACATCTCCTGAAGCCAGTGTCAGGCACTTGTGGTACCTATGTCTTTGTTATGATAAAACCAGGTCCCTCTGTGACTGTGCCCTTGATTCTGCAATTGGCTTAACTCGGCAGGTCACCAAGGGGAAGCAGATGTTGTCTTGAGGCATGTCCCAGTGCCGCTGTAAGGACTCTGGCTGGTCCTGGCTAAGCTTTACAGGTGCAGAGGGGATGGTGGATCGGGGGTTGGAAGTGCACTAAGCCATGGCTAAGCAGCCACAGGACAGAGCTGGGAATGTTTCAACGAGCAGATATGCTCATTTTGATCCACTGAGGTATAATAATTGATGATCAGGCCTGCTGTCACATCTGGGATTCACTGGTCCATGCTATAAAGTGCCCTTACAGCAACACATGGTGGTGGGGACAGAGGTGCTATTGGGTCTCGTGCTGACTTCTATCCCATGTCCTTTAAAAATGAAGATCAGAGGAACATGGGTCCATACAACACATCACAGAAAAACCTCCCCTTGCACCTTCTCGTCTTACACGTGTTAGATGTACAACTGAATTCACCCTTGAGGGAACACAAAAATTTGATCACTAAAAGCTCTTTTGAAAATGATGTTGCCTTGAAGCCTCTTATGGTTATTACGCTTGTCTATATAATGGACAGGAAAAGCACACGCAATAAATGTCTGAGATGAAGGACAGGGGAGATAAAGAGGGAAAGTAAAAGACAGCCACTAAAATGCCAAAAATAGTCCATTTAGAAACATTTTAGCCCTACAGTAAACAAAAATGCAATTCAGTGTTCTCCATGCATCGTAAAATGGATCTTGCAGACCACACATGGGCAGCATTTAGGCTCTTTTAAAAGAAACGGCAAATGTTCCGTAATTGCTCTTTTAATGAATCTACAGAGAATAAAAGAAAAAGGGCTGCAAGGAGGGTTAGAGTAAAACCCACTCCTTTTTAAACTCCAATATTTCATCATGCTTTAAGCTCCAAATCTGACCCACTTTTTCCCCCCTTCGTCTGTATATTTGCTCTTGCTATACTCAAAAGAAATGAATAAATCTCACTGTTTTTGTGGGGGGGTATCTTGATTAATTATTATTATTTATACTTGGCAAAGCACTGGGGTTTCTCATATGTCAGATAAGAAAAGAATAAAAGGCATACAACTACAAATGCACCTTGATCAACACGAGCAAACCTCCCACATTGCAACAACAGCTACAACTAAGAAGAGAAAGTCTTGCCACTGACAACCTCAGGGCCTTTGAAAACCTCCCTTCAGTTGAGCATGTTTCTGCAGCTGCAACAGATCAAATGAAAAACAACAGACCAAAAGGAGAACAACCAAAGCCCGAGCAAAAAGTCCCCCAGCATTTCTTTTAGAAAACAATTATAAATGTAGTTTCTCGGTATACATTCCAAAGATGATCAATAGATTTCCATTATCCAGGCCAAGTTGGACCAAATTTAAGCCACTGAGTGGCTTTGTGAGTTACAAAAGAAAGAGCTCTCATCCATGTCTGTTGTCATTGTTGGTCCTCAGTGATCCGATCAGATTTAAAAAGCGCCATTCAGCCTCATTGATTTCAGTTTACTACAGATTGCAATGAATGAACTGTTGCTTTTTTATCCATCAGTAGCAATTACTAAACAAAGAAAGCCTAATTTTGCAGCACATTAGAAGCCATGCAGTTGTGAACAACAAGGTCTGAGCTGCTTCTATAATGTTGCTTGAATTTTAATATGATATATACATTCACTTTAGAGGGATTATTGTATTTCTATGTGAAAATGTTTACCGCTGATAGGACTGCAGACAGAAAATGAATGCTTGAATTGGTGCTTTTGCACATTTAGACATATTGTTCTGACCTGCATTCTTATTTTTACTGCTATGCAGGAGCGTGTGATGAGGCACCAGGTTTTAGACTCAGGTGTTATCGTAATGACCTAAATAAAATATGATGCTCTTATGAAGCGTAGTCAAAGTAGGAACTGATCTAAAAACTTAAATCATAGTCATATTTTCAACAAAATACTAAATGGTAAGAACAATTGTTATTATTTAGGTTAACCTACAGAGATAAACACGTGCTTCAAATTGCATGTGTTGCAGGGGATTTTTGTCCTGTATTTTTTTTTTTTCATTTCAGAGTGCAAGAAAGTTCTTGCATTAAAGAAAGAAGATGCTTTGATTTTTGAAGTAAGCGGTCAGAGAAGTGTGCACATTTCTGTCTGAGTTTCATGTGTGACCTCTCACCATATGCTCTTCTTTAAAAGCTTTGTTAATGTTAATTATTCAGAAATGTTACTGTCATAAAAAAGAAAATGCTCACAATTTTGTTTGCAGGAATGTAAAGTTTATGCTATTGTTAGTGTTTTATCCAAATCAATCTCAAGCAAATCAAGATAAGTTTTTATCTGAACAACCACAACCAATGTGAATTTAATGTTCTCATAATTTTCAAAAGGTTTACTAGCCCATTGTATGTTTACCTTGCATTTCAGAAGACATGCTGTATTAGGTAAATAATGATCCAGGATGCTATGGATTTTTTGGGCTTCTTGAACATTTTCGCAGCATGACTGTCACACCTCTGACACACTGCTGACAATGCACATATGCACCCCGGCTATAACAATTACTCAACCACTAAAGTGTTACAGCAATGACTTAATAACATCACTTAATCTCTTCAACCATGTAAGATCCAGTGTAATATTGCAACATCTTTATTTAAAAAATAAAAAAAATAAAAAATTGGGACTAATCATTAAAGTTGGCATTTAAATCTCAGGCAGTAAGTTGATCCTTAGATGGAAACTTTCTCTCTTTGAATGTTGGGGGGTGGAGGGGGAAATGCGTTATATTTTTGCCACAACGATTAAAGCGGAGGTTTTAGCTTTTCAGTTTGACATATTAAAATTTTGATTTTGAAGCATGGTCATACCATTATTTTATTTCTTTTTGTTTGGACATTAGAGCCAGCTTACGATGAATTGAAATATAGTTGTCGATTGTTAAGCAGTCCCTTCTCGTGATGGAAAATTATACACCACCGCTGGAAAAATTAGGGTGTTAACCGCCATCATAGGAGCTCAGGTATGGGGAGTAGCTAACAGCCACTGAAGTGGAAGAGTTAGTGAATGAATGATTTGGCACACTGGAAATGAGGTAAGGATTTGTTGTGCTGGTTTGAGATACCAACTCAGTGATTCTTTTGTTCTGCGAGTCACCAAATCTGTCATGTATCCATTTTGAGGGCTGCTAGACAACTGACCGATTTGTTTAGTCAGAACTCATTGAAAGACGTGAACCAGTGGGTTACGTTGTTTTTTTTTCATAAGGCTAAATTGAAATTTTAATATAAATAGGTCACAGTTATAATAGCAGTTGCAAGGTCACATATTGTGTTAGTTTCCTTCTTTGTATAAAGAGAATGAAAATTAGATGATAGAGATTCCCAAAGTCAGTTATTCATTCAGGACTCACTGGTGCCTTTGTAGTCTGTATCATGAACAACAACAGAAACACTGAACAAAACCATGGAGCAAGTAACACAAGCACGCTACAGACAGGTTTTTTCTGCCTCACTTTGTCTTTGATAAGTGGTGCTAAACATCTAAACCCAACCAGGAAAATATACTACCTCCGCTATTATTTTATTTAAAATTCAAGTACATGCAAACATTTTTTAAAGTGGTAAAAAGTTAGGAAATTAAAACAATGGGTTTGACTGGATTCAGGAGTGAGTGCAGTTATTTGGTATCATCTGTGCAACATCACTGAGAGGGATCGCAGATATTAGGTTTGACTTAACAAATAAATATAAAACAAGCACAAAGTTCTTTGTTTTTAGCGGTTCTTTTGCTATTTTTTTAAGACTTTGTACTTTTTCTATATATAAACAGTAGTAGTAGACAGTAGGACATCAAAGTTTTTGCTCTGATTTATTTCTGTAATCATTACTGCTGTGAAGGATTCATAGGATTTTTTTTTTCAAAAGTGAAAAATGCACATATTTTACAGAACTCCACCAAATTCCATCTGTCTTACCTTCAGAGCATCTGCCATTGCTTACAGGGCCATCCACCTCTCGAGTCACTGGGACTCTGTGACATCTGTCCCAGCAGATAGAGAATCAGGATCGGGCCATCCATTCTGTTAACGCTCCACTGAACTCTGTGTTATGTTCACCATAATTTGCTTTTGGTTGCTGCGCCATCCCGGAATATTGCTTTGCAGCAGCTCAGACAAACTTGGCGGGTAGTAATGTGTCCCTTTTCGGCCATTCTGCGAGCAGATAATTTGATAAACCTCCAGATGTAATGGCTAAGCTGGATCCCGATAAACGTGGGTAGTGTAACAGGGGACTGACGTTTTCCTTCAGAATTTCTGAAGAGAAGTTTTTTCCTATGATATTGTCAAGAGAGAACATGTTTGGTCTGAAGGGAGTGTTTTGTTTTGTTTTTTTTTTTCAGTCCTGGGAATTGATGTGCATATTGTCTGTTCTGGTACCATAATTATGTAGATGCATGTGAATGTTGCATTTTTGATTAATTCAGGCAATAATTTCTTCTATTTCTTCTCAAAATTTTAGATTCAAAATATATTTTTTGAAGAGGAAAAACCATCTAGGTTTAGGCATGCAAACTGTTTCTTAATGCCATAATTTATGTCCCAGCAGTGCTTGCTCCTGCACTTCTTTAAACCAATAATACTCTTTGCTGCACACATATTATTCATTATTCCTTTTTGTAATATTTTGCACATTTAAATCAGAGTAAAGTCGGTGAAACTGACCATCCTGTGACCTAAAAGCTCACTCAGCTAGCGCTCACTCACTTATGCTTTCTCTCAATCTTCTGAGGGTACACGCGTCAGCTATTCCTCATATGGTAAAATATGCAATCTGTGCCTGCCAGTCTATGAGCGAGTTTGGGGTTAATCCTCATGAATACGTGACTTTGTCTGCATGAATAAATAAAAACCTGCTCACTGGGTAATTGAGGTGCTGTGGCACTAACAAACGAGGACACAATTTGTAAATAGGATTTTTTTTTTTTTTTGCTCCCGCTGATCTAGACCCTTGGTGATTTATATCACATGAAAGGGCTTACTAAAATTATATTGATTCACTGTACAAGGAAGACGTGACATTGAAATGTTGAATTCTCCCCTCAGGACTCTGAAAAAGATCTATTACGTTTCTGTTTTTCATTTCTGTCAATTTAGTAGAAGCTCAAGGGTAGAAATGCCACTGAATTTTGATGGCTAATTTTGTGGCAGGTAAAAGAATTTTTTAATAACCTGTGATTTAGAATCATATAAATCAGTATGAATGTTTGACAGCAGCTGAAACTCTTGATAGAGCACAGAGTGAAACAATAAAGAACGACGGAAAGCTATAGGAGACCGAGACTTATATAGCCCATGACTGAATCATGTCTTCTTTTCACTCTTTGTCTTAAATAAATCTTTCTGTATATGCAGTTAGATATTTTTATATATGAAACATAACATCTAAAATATTTTTATGTTTTTTATATTTTGTTTGAAAGTGACATTTTAAGTATAATATATTTTTATTTATCTGTTTGCTTATGTGAAAAAATTTGATATTTAATGTCAGTCATCTTGTTTATTTTTTCTATTTTTCATAATATACAACTGCTTCATAGATTTTTTTTCTACCAGGTGTTATAAAAGCTTGCAATGTGACACACACTTAAGTACTGCATGCCGCAATCTTCTTGGGGGGCCGGCGGTCGGCCTGGTTGGTGGGGCGGGGCGGGGCGCGTTCCTTGGTTAATGGTTAGAGAAATGCTGCGGCATCACAGCTGAAAAGGTAATAAATAATAACTCGTGTTTGCTGTCCATGTCCTGATAACTTTTAGTACCTTTCATGTGCTCACCTGATCTAAGAGCTCATGTCTTATGTTCTTCTGAACAATGAAAACAAAGGTTGACTCTGATTCAGAACAGCCAGGCGGAAAATGTCCAGCCCATTTGTCAAACACTTACTTTGCAGAAGTAGGAAGCTAGTGATGGGGCAACACTCTCAAGCATGTTTTGAGGTGTTTTACATTCAAAAAGAGAGAACCACATACTTTCTGGTGTTAAACATATGAATGTATGACTGATTTCATGAGCTGTTGAATTACTTTAACAGAGATGCATGTGCATAAAATGTAACAAATTAAAACACTGACTCATGGAATAAGAATCTATGTAGTTTGTTCAATTCTGACATCCAATTGATACAATTACAGACCGCAGTGCTGCAAGTGGCTTGATTGTTGTTGTTATGGAAACAATGAAGCAAGCTGACTAAGCAAACTTTATTTATTTATTTTACATTTGGGGAAATAGCTCACACTGAGAGAAACTGCATAATTTATGTTATATTCTTACTTTAGTGCTAACCTAGTGTAGACTAGAAGCATTTAACTTGGATATTAAAATATTGTTTTCTGTCGCACAGTACAGGAGAAGTCAGTTGTGACTTTTGATATGGGCGAGGCGGCTCTTCGCCCAGAGTGACTTTGTCAAAGGGGGGAGCACAAGCACTCTGAAATAGAAGTTCAAACCTGACTGTCATTTGAGATGTCAGGACTTCATTTAGAATTGTGTCCTAAATACTGGATACTCTGGAGCCGAAGCTAAAAAATTAACAGTTTTGTTCTGCTTGGTCAAACATTTACCCTTTATGTATTTACTTATGCTTTGCCTTTTTTACTATATTGTAATTAATACCTTCAGTTGTATAACAGTTGTTAACACCTAGTTTGCCAACTTAAAAACATTCTCCATTTGATAGTGAGAAGAAAATGCTCAAGACCATATTTAGCGCAGTTTAGATTTGAGTGGGAACTGTGAAGACAGGGATAAAAAGGGTAATTGGGTGGCCATGACAGACAAAAAAACAGATACTTATATATGACATTAACGCGTTTTGATCTTTTTTTATTATTATTTGTCTTTCAGCATATATGTGTATTTAAAATTTCTAATGGGGTACATTGCAAAATAATATAGTGCTGGCTTTAGCATTTTTTGTGGGGGTGGTGAATTAAATGTTAAGTAATAGTAAAAGATTAAAAGATAAGTATTAAATGTCAATACATTTAATAATAATTTAGGCCTAGGGACAAACGGTGCAGGTTTGGATTTCTTGCTTACTGGGCTGTCCATACAGTTTTCATCAAATTTTGGTTGGATGATTTTAAATCTAAATGTGAAAGGTGTTTGAAGAATTTTGGGCTTAATTGTGTTAACCTTCACATTTGAGCACAGAAGGGGATCTCACCCCCCAGGTTGGCTCATGACAAAAAAACATCAATAAGGATCTGTCTCCAAGCTTTTAGAAGTTTTTTTTTTTTTTCCCCCATTTGGTGCTGCACAACAGGACACCTGTTGAATAGTGTAACTTTCAAAAATATTTAACGCAGTTAAATACAAAAGGTTTAAGAAAGGAAGAGAAAAGAAAATGATCCAATTATATTGGCAGATGTGAGTTCATAGGTCATTACTTTCTACATAAAATCCACAGTTTAAGCAGCATTTAGAATGATTGTGAGAAATACAAATTATGTTTGTGATTGTTCAGGGTGTAACAGTCTTCATTCTGTGCTCAGTTGAGATAAAGATAAATCAAAATGTGAAAATTACAATTCATTCAGGTCATTCAGAGGTTATAATTATACATTATCTAGATATGTTTGTTTGCTACTATTTTTTTGTTTTTTTTATATACATCTGATAATTGCTGTGATATCCAATCTGCACTGCCTTTGACAGAAACAATTACCCCCTGTAACACCAGAAGATGCAAGCAATCTCAAGAGACAAAAAGGTGTAATGGCTGACAATTTGGCTAACATTTTCTGTAGCAGAAAAAAACAAAACACACATGGCTATTAGGATACTTATCTCACAAGATATGATGACGAACATTGCCTTGGGAATGGGACAATCAAAGTCAGGCAGGACACCTACAGCTTTTAGCCCGTCATTTACCACCATGGTACACTTTTCTGTTGTTCGATATCCCACCAAAGCAAGCTAGGAGATGTGCATTGATTTCAGGGGGGTCCTCTTCACTGTCCTGCCCCTCACAGCTTTTGCTTGACCCACTTATTTTCTCATCTTTCCTTGTTTTCTCATGAGACTTTATGCTTTCCACACCGCTTTTTCCATTACAGAATCAGTGGATGCAGGGCAAGTATGATTGCGCTGCATCGCGTCTTTTTCCCATGCTCTCCCTTTCAGTCTGTGTAAAACTCACACCAACAATCTGGCTACCTGAGTGAGTTAGGTGATACCAGCTCAGCTAGCCAACAAATAAATCACCATACAAATTGACGTATATACGACACAAGAGAGACCTTCTTTAAAAGAGTTGTTAAACACTGCATTTGGTGTAAAGATCTCAGCCATGATTGGTATTGACAAAGCAATGTGCCCATTCAAGAAAAAAAAAATATGGCTGACCGACCATATGGCTCTGGACAGCACATTTTAGTTTTATTTTTTCTTGCGTACTGTTTTGGGAGCTCTTTCTGTCCAAGCTCAGAGAAATTCAAAGTTTTTAGCGCATCGGATCACATTCTAAAATCCACATAACAAGCCTCCAGGTAGCAGTGAAGCTTGTTTTACTGAAGGTTTGATCTTTTAAACTAAAAGAGATGCAAGCCGGTAAACAAAACACCCTGATGAAATGCGATCTCACGCTTTCATGTCTGTTCATAGTCACTCATACAGAACCACAGACAATAATTTTAAAGCAGCGGTTCTGAAAGTGTGGGGCGCATTCCCAAAGGAGGCACCTTGTGGTATCAAAAAGCGTGTAATAGATCCTTCCATATTTTTTGTTTTTGCTGATTTTTCTTCTTGTGAAACCTTTGTTAAAGGGATTCTACATAGCAAGCAACATTTTTAATCACTTTAATGCATTTGATTCAAAATCTGAGTATTTCAACCTGAACTGCATAATTCTACACTGAACAGAGATTCTTTAATACAAAATTGAAGCTTCATGAATTATTTTAATTTATTTTTTTAACACAAGAGGGAGGTGTTTTTGCATACTGTCTGACAATTGAAAAACATAAAAACTGCACTATAAGGACCAGTCAAATCTGATATGAACACACCACACTGATTAAATACTTTGTAAAAGACTGTTGGTGAAATGAATCTTTCTTCTATTTGTAAAAACAAAAATTAATTCTCCAGAAAAAACATCGCCTAGATGTGCCCTTAGTATGAAGTATAAATTGTGGTTTAATCTGATCTAAAATTTCATATCAACATGACAAAAGCATTCGAATAGAAGGAAGAGAGGGGGAGGAGGAGGTTTGCAGCTACCAAACAACATAGCTCACTGGAAATGTAAACCTTCTGTCTGCAGTATATTCTAACCTGGTAACCTAGACCCACAGCTTGCCCAAGGCTGTCTTACATGTGTTGCGCAGCTGCAAGCCAGGCAGAGCATTTTTTTCTGTGGCGCTCTCTTGAGATTTGCTATGGCAGGGTGAGAAACCAAAGAGCAATATCTTCATTCAGGTCAAGATAATATCTTTGAATTCTGTCAAGCTTGTGCAATTCCAGAAAGAAACACAAGGAAGTCAGAACAATGAAAAAAAAGCACATTGGAGGGGAAAAAAACGGTGTGAAACATTGTAAAAACAACAACTTGTAATTACTAATTTGACTGGCTCTTGGAGATTTTATGTTTTTTTGTTTTTGTTTTTTTTGCTATGTTGATTGCTCATCCAGAAAGGATGAGGCTGCTGAAGGGATGCAGGAGGCAGAGCATACAGAGTGTAAGGCCTGAGTTTAGGTTTCTTTGGAAGGCTGCTTAATATTTCTTAATAGGGTTGAAAGGACGCTTGAGGCAAGTCAGTGGAGATTCTGCTTTCCTCCCTTGGATTATCATTTTTAAGCAGCTTCCTTGGGTGCATCCAGAATGAGAGTTTCAACAGCTAAGGATGGGGGGAAAAGACCTTAGCAATTTAGTTATTTCACCAATTTACCTCATCTCAAAAGACTGACAAAATCTGCTCCTGATTCAGGCGAAGAATAGACAGTTCATCCCTAAATCCAAAAGCTTTGAGATGTTCACTTTTTTTCAGCTAGATATAATGGTTTGATATAATTGTTAATCCACTTGATATGCTTATTCTCAACGTATTATTGATTTATATATAATATTGGAAAAACAAGTCAGTGTCACAAGCTCTTGAAAAAAAAAACAAAAAAAATGATCTCAGTTTGGAAAAAAATATCATATAATTAGGATGGAAAAGCAAAACATTTGTAACCCTTGAATATTTTTCACTCTTTGAGAAACACAAAGTATAACAACACAAAGTAGAGTATAATTGTGAAGCGGATGAAAAATTATAGTTTTCAAATATTCTACAAATAAAATTATGAACAGTGTTGCATTGACAGTCTTATGAATTGATACTGGTAGTGGGTAGAAGCTTTTTATTTTCTTTTTTGCTGACCTTGTACTTTCTAAAGACAGTTTCACTAATTTTGAAAAATAGAATGAAAATCAATTTCATTTAAACTGGATGTGTCTGTTAAACATCTAAGTTTTCTAAAAAAAAATGTGGCAATTAGATGTTGGTATACAGGCCATTCTAACACACAAACATGCTTTGATTTAAGCCATGTCATTTTAGTGCTGACTGTATATTTAGCTAACGTCTTGCTGGCAGGTACCTACAGTTGTTTTTGCAGCTTCTGGCTCCTGTTCTTTTAGGAATATTGTGTATAGCTCCATCCATTGCACCATCAAATCCAACCCCCATTTCTGTCCTGCTGGTTAAAAGTATCCCAGCAAGTTACCACCAGCACGATTACATACCTGTCTCTTTACAGGGTGTCCTTTGGTTTTCGTGATGCTATTTGTTTAGTAATGTTTTCTAAAAATTATCTGAGGACTTCACAAATCTACTGTAGTTATACTGAGATTAAATTACAATTTATTTCATATTTAATAAACTATTCGCAGCAATTGATTGGTCTGGATTTCATTTAGCGGTAAATAAGTAATAGGGGCTAAATACATATGTACACCACACTTTTCTGAGTTTTATTTGTAAATATAAAACTACATATTGTACAATATAAGTACATATTGTTGTACTTCCACTTCACAGTTCTGCACTGCTTTGCATTGGTCTATTATAAAAAATTCCAAAACGATACATGGAGGATTGTGGTTGTTTCATGACATAATGGGCTGAGCCTCAGGTTGCATTAACACTTTTGCAAGGGAACGTACAAATACACAGTGATGACAGCTCAAGAGAAAGCTGCAATTTTATACTGAAACAGAAGGTGAAATCACAATTTTGTATTCCTATTGATCTTCGGCAGCAACTGAATTACAAAGGATCCACGCAGAGGGGCTGCATTTTCACCCCACTGTGCCATGGTAATACACATAAGACAAACTCTGTTCTCAATAGGTGAAAAAGTCTGAACTGTGGAACTACAGGTTGCCCCTTTTCTGATTCTACCTTCAGAGCAATGGCATTTGCAATTTTCAACTGTGGCAGAATGTGAGCTCTGGCTGTGATTCCTCTCTTTGCTGGTTTAATGTTTAAAGAAGACATGCAATTTTGAATTGCTGCAGAGCTCATCAATATGAAATTGGACTAGTGGAGGGAAACAAAATGTAAGGAGGCAGCGCAGCAGCTGGTATGCCTCCTTCCGCACACCAATACTCCATTTCGTACCACAGAAAAACAGAGGAAGACTTTATGGGAAAACAGAAATCCTCAGGCTTTTCAACCTTCAAGGGATTTCCTATCAGCTGCAAACAGTCTTGCAACACAGATCTGAGTATCTCCGGTTTAAATCTTGAAAGAAAATGGCTTTTTATGGGACAGGACAACCCATTATTACATTTATAAAATTAAAAAAACCCAAAAAAAACAAGCGAAACACATTTTTTATTCATTTAAAAGGAAGCTTTAAAATCTCTTCATAATGATATGCACGGTTTCAATCAACCCAGTCTAAATTCACAAAGTGTTTTAATGTGCTAATTATATGAATAAACAGATCTGTTCACTTGAATTTAACACTCTAAATCTATGACGCAAAAATTTCTATGGGCATCTGAGCTTGTTATCTGTCACTCAAATGATGATCCAGTAGCATCCATAATGCCTCCAAAGCCCACCCGTTGTTTTCTGCTCACAGATCCTGCTGTGCCTGAAGATTTGTCTGCAGCAGCAAATTATTAAATTGTATTTTTCATTCTCAAGGGTTGTCAGCGGTCGGGCAACAAACAGAATTTCCCAATACGATGTTGATTACCAGAGGGAATGTAAAATAGAAGAGCCTAACTGCTAAACAGGAATACCCCTGGCAAATGTTGACAAGTGTTACCTATTTTACATATGTTTGTTAATATCACGCCAGACTCGCATTTGGCTGATAATCAAGCTCTCTTATAACACAAATGTTTCTCAGCAGAAGGAAATAATTTGTATGTAGAGACAGTCAGAGTTCAATAGACTTTCTGTCATTGACTCCTTCAGCTGATGAAATGTGCAAGGCAGCAGGGCGAGAGGGAGCCATTTGCAGAGTTGACAGATCCCATCATGGATGACTTTAGCATACCTAAGAGCTGCTCTTTCCCTGCCTTCTCTGTGCCCTCTGCAAGTGATAGGGGTGATGAATCAGGCTTTATGGGCCTTCAGGACGCCGGCGAGGCCAATCCATGTGAATCACTGTTAAAATCTGACATAACTTGACCGGCACCTTTTAACAAGTTCCAAGCTGTACTACACCCACAGACCAGGTGCATTCAGATCACTCCCTAATACACTTTGCCCTCCTGAGCTTCCCACTGAGTAACTGTGTGTCAAACCTGGCTCTTACCATAAGTAATAATAATTTCTGCGTGCGGCTGGGATCAGGATCTCCTGTTTTCATTTGTTCGCTGACTTTTCATTGGTGTTTTTCCAGTGCTGGGAGAACAACAGCTTTTGATCTTACAGCTCAGGTTATGATGGATTATTCTACAACTAGGTACTGTTTCCTTTTTAAAAAAAGACCACTAAAACATAAAACAACAAAGGCAAGTGACAATGGGGATGAAAGAAAAATCTAATCAAATATTTTTATATATTCTTTTCTGGTTCCTGATACATTAACATAAACCAGATTAAAAAGAAAAAAAAAACTAAAACGAAAAGCCCATCGTACTCTCTTATTGTTTCATTCTTATCAGAGGCAGATGAGTTAATCTTTTTAAATTTGATTCTCTTTATGAAAACTGATGGCAAGGAAATCTAATGCAATGGGAAATAAAGTTTGCCAAATTATAAATAAGTAAAATGGTAGTGTAATAAAAGGAAATGACTATGTAACAATTGCTTTGAGCTAAGATAAGTCTAATGGAAAGTAAAATGTAGTTAAGTGAGTTTCTTTTTCCTTTTAAAAAGCATCAATATTGTCACCAGCTGAGTGTTTTTAGTTCTTTTTTTCTATTAAAAATGTAGCTGTGCTCGACTCAAACTAAACGAATCTCGTTTCCCTGATGTTCTGTGGTTAAACCATTTTGCTCGTGTTTTGTGCCGTTTGACTGAGACATCGGCAAGCTTTAAAGGGCATAGATAAATAGTTTTATAGCTTTTCCTTTTCATCTGTGTTCAGGTTCACCTTCTGATAGTTTAATTTCCATGCGTTAATGAAATGTTTAACTTTTACTAAAATATGTTTTTTTTTTACATTTGTGTTAAAACTGTCGCCATGTCGTAACTGTTTGGTATGAGAATCCAACCCGAGGTGCACAAATTTTTCAAAGATTATCTGTATCATATTGTGATGACATAGTAATAGTTGCAATGAATATGTAAAAAATGTAGTTTTTTTTATAAAAGCCTCATGCTGCTGCTTTAAGGAAAAATGATGAGCACAGAACAGCTGGCAATGCAGGCAAAACTTTCTGCAGACAAAGATGTGACTTGTACAATGCCTAACTTGGGGCTCATAGCAAGACAGAAAAGTCGCCCAATACAAAAGTGGCAGCTGCAAATTCTGCAGCCTGAAGGTGAGTTCAACTGAGGGAGATTTATGCTCTGATTGTCAAAGTGAGGAGGCAGTCAGGAAAAACATTGTCTCAGAGACCCAAGCAACTGACATTTGACCCAGAAGATTAAAAGAGCTCAGTGGGTAACTCAGCCTGCCTGTAAATCAATGAATGATGGAGCGAAAAAAACAGAAATTCAAAAGAGGAAAAATTCTTGTACCATTCAGAATTATGCAAGTTTATGCACCAAGAGCATCAGCAATCCCATTTCTCCCAGCAGCTGTTTTACCCAAATAGCCCACTTAACTTTTTTATGAAAAATAATGAGAGTAGTTGATAAAAGCAACTGAAAACTACTGTTTCTACACATAATTGGCCCAAGTTTACTTGTTAGTTTACACAAACTACGCTAAAGTAACTGCTGCATGCTATTTGCAACTGTTGCTTGCAAACTGTTGCAAGTTAACAGTTAGCAAGTAATAGACTTACAGCTTGGGTGTCAGACGTTTGGTGAAATGGGACATTTCACCCAAACTCTACCAATACATCTGTACAAGTTTGTATAAGAAAAATGTGCACGAAAAAACAACGGACAAGATCATTTTAATTTGTCATGTATGTTTTATATTTTAAGGGTTTTAAGGTCTTGTGGCTTTAAAACAGAAGGGAATTTCAGCTTTAATATTTGGTGTCTGTTATCTGCAATTGTAAGACAAGGTTTTGCAATTCAAAAAATAAAATGACTATATGAATTATTCATTTAATTTGGGTAATTCAATAATATCTCAAATAGGAAGGATCTAGCAGCTAAATGTCGCCTAAATAATTGTGCTAAAATAACTAATGCTCGATACAGACTTCAATTCTCAGATGCCCCATTGCTTTTGGGGTTCTACTTTCTCCCCTAATTGTGTGTATATGTATATAAATGAACACAGTTTAGGGAACGATCGCTCAGTGCACCAAACTGTGGGATTATCGTGACCTCAGTATCTGATGTCTCTCGGCTCTGATCTTGTTTGATTTCTGTCCTGATGCTGTGAAGCCTCAGTACAGCACAGACTTACCACATGTGTGTCTGTTTGTGTCTCTGTATGTGCATTTCTCTTATGGTTCACCAATGATGGAGAATAACACAGCTTCATGACTGCACACTGCTCTTAAAAAGTATAAGTATATAAATTAATGTTTATTTTTTTTGGCAACTGAAATCAAAACAGCCCAAAACGTCTTTTATTTCACTTGTATATTCAGCCATAGGTGAACAAAATAAGTGCCATCTGTGAAGCTTTAAGAGAACTAACAAATTATTATTCCTCAAAAGAGGCTGGAATACTTTCTAATTATTGTACAGCATTAACAACTATAAAATTCAGGCTTTTCAATGCGTACAGCACTCGCTGCATTTCAATATAAGCAGATAAGTGTGTCAGAGGCTACAGAGCTGTTTTCCTGCACAATTCAGCCGCTTTGGTCGTTTTATCTGGAAGCACTTTTGGTCTGACATGCTTTTTCTTCTTGTTAAATGTCACTGACAGGTTTTGACATGAAAACTTAGGTTAGCAGTATCCAACCTGTCATACTGTATTTGTAAACAGCTTACGTTTCCTTCTCGGTGCAAAGAAGAGAGGAGGTGAAGCCTGACAGCAGACAAGGGATTTTAACAAACATCCTTGCATGCATACATAATGCCCCATTTCAAAAGAGAGACAGTTTGCCGCTCCATTTCATATGTAGCATTTCTCAGAGAGCCCCAGGGATACCTTCTGTCCACACTGTCTATGGACTGCATGCACTATACTTAGCAGCTCTGATTCATACTATATGGCAACGGAGTTCACCACACCTCCTATCTTTGCATCAAGGGAGTGAGTGATTTAGTGTAATGAGATTCTGCCTCCTGAGGAATCCACGTCTCCATGCAGAGTCAAAGTTTCTTAGAATAATCTATCTCATGATGAATTGCTCCAAGTTTTCCATGAAATGAACTTTGGTCCTCTGGACAAACTTTGGACAGCTGCATTGGCTACATCAGCAGCTACATGCTGCGCTTATGTTCTATGTATATTGATTCACGCTGCTGAGTGGTACCATTGCTGTCCTGCACAGCGGCAGACAAGGCCAATAGAAATCCTGTGGATTTCTATGGCTCAAACAGGTTTAACTGGTCAGCAGAATAGGGATCTCTTGGGACCGAGGGGAGTTGAGCAGAGGGATACATCAATTTCAGGTGAGAGGAGACAGGTGACCCTTGACCTTTGCCTCCCGCTAGCTGACCTTGAAACAAGATTTCTGTCTCTGAGCTAAGGCTTAAATCTTTCTGACTAGATCAATGTAATGATGTATAGAGTCTTTTACAGGAAGCTGGGCATAAGAGCTCAATATCTAAGCACAAAGGGACCGTTGGGACACCATGTGTTTTTAAGTCTCCTCTCTGCATTCTGCATCTGTCTATCCATCCAGGCCTAAACATCATTGCTGAGCCTACAGACAATCACTTAATATTATTGTATTTCTCATAGTGTTCTAAAAAACATGTTAAATCGCTAACAACTGCTATAAATTAACCACCTAAGTTTAATAATTGTCCAATTAAAAGTAAAAATATGTTTTACTTTAAAAGCAAACTAGTATACAAGCTTAATAAAATCTAATGTACAGTTTCTGAATTAAACAAAACATGTACTCTCTTTTCATTGTTGGGATTCACAGAAACACCCTGTTCTCAAATTGTCGTCGCTTATCATAAGGCACAATATGTCTATATGCTTTTGTTTCTTTTGGAAGATTTGCCAGAGTTTTTTGGAAGGCATTTGCTAAATTTTCATATAAAACGTTGATAAATTGCAAAATATAGAGGGAAGTGTGATGCAATGCGAGAATTAAAATGTGGATAAAAAAAATAAAAAAATCTTTAAAATGCCTGCTTAATAGCAATCTGGAGGTATGACAAAGTCATTTGTTTTAAAGTGACCTGAAGTCATTTTATGCAAAGTTCAATTTAAGAAGCATTCATCTAGTCATTATTTTGATGTTGCAGCAAACATGAACCAATTTTCATGAAAGTGCTCCGTTAACAGAATATTTTTATTTCTGTAAAAGTTCTAGTATGTCACTTCTAAACTTCAGATACCTGCCACAGTTTACCCCCGCCTGCTGCTTCCTTTTATTGGCACATACCAAAACTATTTGCAATGAATTAATGTGAACTGTGCAGCTGCATGACAATCTCTTACTTGTATAGACAATGGAAACATCATTAATCACTTACTCGAGGTGTTTATATTTTTGGTTTCACACAATTTGGTCCAATTGTGTGAAATTATGATACTTAAGTAATAATTACTTATTTTATTTAGTTGAAGTTAATTCTCAAACCTAAGTATCGACAACACTGTCTCTTCTGCACCATTCGCTTGTACATTCTTGTGTACTTTAGCTTCCTAAAACGGGGCAACAATATACTAATCTTCTGTTCACATATTTCTTTATTTTTAAAATTAACTGTTTCAGACTAGTCAAATTAGAGCTGAGCAAATCATTTATCAAATCTTACCCTAAAATATAAAGAAAATAACATTAAGTTGCACTGACTTTGTAGCTGGATGGAATGAGGATTAAGGACGGCTTGCTTGTCAGAACACAGTCACTCAACAAATTGATAAATCACAAAAAGTGCTCTCACACACTGAAAACTTTTTCTCTTTTTTTGGGAGCTTGTTTTTCACCAATGAGTAGACAGTGCGTGACGCATTATAATTGAGGATTAGACAGCAGGATTTGCAGGGGTACTAAATTCCTTGCACTTACGAAAATGTAGTAATTTTACCCAGCAATTTCAGACACTTTTTGACTAAGTATAAAGACATTCACTCACTCCCTCATGTAATTACAAGTGCATTTTCATGAATTGCTCTCTCTTTTTTTTCTTTTTTTTCAAAGTGCTGAACCTTCAAAGGTCATAGGGCTAAAATATTGTGATCTAAAGGATAGAAAACCTAAAAGCATTACATGTTTGGACTCCACATTTAAGGGGGCGGGGAGGAGCTTCTTCTAATTCTTATCTAACTTTATTTTACTTTATTCAATGGTAAAATTAAAGAGATTGCATTTGTAGATTTGAAATTGAATGAAGGGAAGAATAAAAAACAGAAACATGAATAATTGTTTAAAATCCTTATTGAACATTCAGCATTATTAAACTCTCATCAGTGACCATGTGGAGTTTAGCTTCTGATTAGACTGGTGATTATATTTCAGCCATTGACAGTTCAAAATACTTATGTACAGATGCAAACAAACTGCCATTGGGGCCACAGCTCTTGGTACCAAGCATTGCTAAAACAACAACCAGGTGGAGGTTTGTATTTTCTCACCTTTGGAAGGAGTGAAAGTAAGCAGATGGCAGGCCTTTAGGGTCCATAGCACATTGTCGACAACGAATTACAGTCCAGAGGGGAATGGGATGGCTGATAACCTCCATCCCATGGTTCCATCTGCTGAATCCTAAGCAAGGAGAGTGCATGCAGACATGCAAACACAATGACATCCTACAAATGTGATGAATAGGAAAAGAATTAAAGCAGCTTTACTATTGAATCAGCACACCATTTTCATAGCACGTAGCATCGTTGTGAAATTGGCTGAATTCAAATTAAATGATGCTGGGTTTTTTTACGATTATTTGAATAAAAATAATTGGCATAAAGCTTTTGACAATAGCTCATAACAGAAATTGTGATGTAACAAACTAAATTATGGCCCATCAAAAGGATGGCATTTGTACCTGGGATACAAAGCAACCTTGAGACTATTTGGCTCTTTGTAGTGATCCAGAAATGAAAGGCTTAGAAATAGCAGGCAGGCTTTTTCAAGAAGCACGTTTCTTTTGTCCTGCTGAAACAAAGTGGGTTGTCGTGCTCCATACATTCAGCAGGTCTCAAAATAAAGCTTTTATGACAATGAGACTAAATCTAAATCTTACAGTGGCAGAAGGAAGCAGTGTTCTCAGAACGAGAAAGAAAGGGAATAATGTTGTATCTAATTGCAGTTCCTCACTTTTTTCCCCCCTTTCCAACTGGGTTTAATCTAGCTCCATTCATGCCCCGTGCTAATCACAACTTAGTCAGAGCAGCAGAATTGCTTCCACACATAATTTACTGTGTTATAATTACACTGTGGGCACTGTCAAGCTTCTCCAAAGCAACCAACACAAACAAAATAAATACAGTTATTTGGCTTTATTGAGATCTTTAATACATCAGTATTTCAAGAAGTAAAGAAAAATGGAATTCATCAACAATTTTTGCCTGCTCTCCATACAAGCTAACGTTGTCCATGCTGTTTTTGTGTGACACGAGTCCCCTCTCCCTTCAAGCCACAGTATAAAAAATCAAATAAAATCAAAGACTCTGCTGAAACAACAGCTGTTTCTACTTATGTAAGGGCTGCAGGACGACTGTTCATATCCTGGCTCATTGAAGCTGTCACAAATCATTAATCTCTGGCCTGTTTTTGGGGCCACGCTGTCAGGTTTCCTTTGGACATCTGTGGCTAGACAGACGCAGGACGTACTGTTTAAGCAGGTGCCTCACACCTCTGTGATCTCACTGAGATAGCCAAAATAAATGAACCTCACCTGAAGCACTTGTGCCATTGAACTTCTTGGTTAGAGCGATGCGGGTAAAGGTGGTGGCTGTCACATGGAGAGTAAAATTGATACCATACCTGCAGTATGACCTGTGACTGTTCCAATTGTGTGAACTTCATGGACAAAGAAGGAATGAAACATACAAGGCGAGAAAGAAAGGAGGACAGACATTAGGAGTATTTTATGTGATGTTCAGTAAAAGGAGCCTTTGTGTATCTCATGAAAAGTTGGGATTTACAGTTTTCTTGAGAGTGTAGAGTGATATTGTATTGCTTGTAAAAATCTGATACAATTAGCATTAGAAATGTTTTTAGAATGTTTCAAATAGGGCAAAAGATGGATATAAGATACTCTGGGAGATCATATGCCATCTACTGGTGGAGAAAAGCAAACAACACACTTTGGAGATTTTTATATTTTTATATCATCCAATGTACAATGTCATTGTACATTGTCATGTACAATGACAATATATTGTGCATTGCATTTGATTTAATTACATTTTCATTAACGGAGCAGCACATACATGAACAGCTAAAAAAAATACAATACCATGAAAGATACAAGTTTCATGTTCTGAAATACGTGAGAACTTATTTTTCTTTACTTTTTCTAACATTTGACTCATAGGCATGGACTGGAAATATATATTTACATTATGACCTGCATATGTACTGAACCCCTTATAACTCGATAATCCTTAATAAAATACTGTGGAACCCGTTTTCATCCTAAATGACCCACCTGCTAAACAGAGTCCATATGTTTATAAAACATCCTGGCAGCAGTATAATTTTGTGGTTAGGCTTTTTTTACAGCAGGTCCAATAATAATTGCTCAAAGTTGATGGGAAGACGGATAGAGCTAACTGGAAGTTCATCCTGAAAAAAAAGAAACAAGAGTGTGTTTATTGATGCTTTTGCTAAGTAAAAGCATCATTAATGTCTCAGTTGAATAATAATTTGTAAAAATAAAAATTACAAAAACACAGTCATACTTAAAGATCCAGGACAAGACAATCTATTTTTTTTTTTAGTTTTATTCATCTAGCTAATTGTGATATTTCACAAATCAGAAAACTGAACTGTATGACGCAGATGTACATTTGGGCCGCTTCTTTTTTCAAAGGCTTGCCTTGGAAATAATAAAAGAGTTTGGATTAAAAATAGGTGTTTTGATAACCAGGCTGCCATTAACATCTCAGAGGTCATATTCTTTTTAATCAGCTTGACCCTACTTGTACAATCTCCCCCATTTGGGTTGTAAACATTACTCTTTGGACACAAGGTGTTTCTGGATTGATTAGAGCAAAGGTCATCATGTAATTATCTCAAAATATTTGTAAGCTGGCAAGTTATTGACTAAGTAAAAACAGATGGCATCATAGGTTTCAACAAGACTGCTGTTTTAGCAGGCGCATATTGAAACGAGGTAGCTAATTAGTGTTTGTTTTTGTGTTTTGTGTTTGTCTCTAGAAAATAATCTTCTTTTATTGCTTAACCTTTACACTGACATGTTTGTGATTGAGTGCAAAAAAGTTGCATATAAACAGACATTAATCTTTATCAAATGAGTATTTGAGTTGAAGAAACTTGTGTTTTTATTCATTCCCTTATTGAAAAAAAAACACATAACAAAATTGGGGTGCAGTTCTCCCTAACAACATCAAATGTAGCTCTTCATTATTTAGTTCTGTACAAAAGTATTAAACTGACAAACCTTTGGACCAGACTTGAGCTTCTCTGTGTAGAAATGAATAGTAATACTGTGATGACGGGTGTGTTGTGGTATATCATTGAGTGTACGTTTTTTTGAGTGTGTGTGGTTCAGATAGCTGACCACACACACGCACACAACGTATATCTGTTCTATTATTAACATCTGATTCAATACTGATTAAATACTATATGCCTCTTCGCTTGCTGTAAGGATAAAACATCTTCCTGTTTCCCGTTAAATGCAACAGTATAAACTAAAAGATTGTTCTCTAGCCACCTTAAAGGCACCTACATTCTTTTGTTTCTGTGTGGGAGTGTGATGAAGGCAGGGAGTTAAAGTTTTTCTCACACAGCAACGGCAAACAAGGAATAAAGTTGCAGCTTAATGCAGTCCCCTCTAACTTTGTTCTCTGAACATCACATAGTTAAAAATAGCTGAAATAACACCCCAGATGTTGTCTGTAAATTACAAGACTAAATCACGAGTCAGTTAAAGCATTAAAACAAAACCGGGCTTTTACATATAAGAAGGCTAACTTTGTACTGCTTCAAGTGTGATTAAAAAAAGTGGACATTGTCCTAATGGGCGAATTATCTTTTATTTGCTTTTTCCACAGTAAAAACACAAAAATATCTGAATTCAGACATTTTTTATTATCAGTTTGTATGATCTAAGAGAACAGCAGGGATAAATAAGCTGGCTAAGAAGTTCAGGTTCTAAACATTAATATGCCAGTGATGCATGAGCATAATAAAAGACATAAGTGAAAATCTTAAAGGGCTCTCAACTATAACCCTTTAATTCAGTTTTAACAGTGGAAACATAAAGATCGTTCTTGATATCAGTTAAAAGGTACAAAAAGGGGAGACAAAGCATGTTCCTCACATCTGGATTAACTTTCCTTTGTGTGACGGTTTTCCACATGTGTTTCTCATGGCAGGATTATAGGATGTAGTAAACTGGATATAACGTAAAAGAAAGTCTGAGTGTGGTCTAAATGTGAAATTTTATTGTTGGTATAAACACACATCTTTCACATATAAAAGGTATGTCATAGAAAGTGCATATTTGCAGTGTTGGGTAAGTTACTCTTAAGAAGTAATGTAGCATCACCGGACCGGGGAACGTAACTATTAGAATATGTGTTTAAATATATAAAATCATTTTACATCTTCTCTAGAATTTGAGTATATACTCAAATGTTTGACATAAAACTAAATGAATCAATAGAAGTTATTTACAAACAGGAATATCTGCGTACTAATTTTGTGTCTGTATTATATCAGTGAAATCACAGTCACACCGCTTGAACAGCGTCGCCCCATCTGCTTCGCTCCCAGAGTTTACAGTATATTAGCTCCACCTGGGTTTAGACTGCGCCTGGTAGCATCAACACAATCGTTCTTGGTGACTAGTTTTGTTGACGCATGTGACGTTGAGAGGTGTTTCGTGAGATTTAAGTTGACTGTAACCAATATAAAGAACATTGTTGCTACTGGGCCACAAATTGCTTTTCACTTACAGATTTGTGCCTTTGATCTCTTCAAGACAAAATGACGTCTGTACTTGCAGCTAAGCATGCTGTCTTAGATTGTCGGGGCTCTCAAGCCGCAGCTCTGTCTATCTGCTTTGTTTATTTGTGATCACTGTGCATCACTGCTTGCGTGTGAACGCTCACCCAAGTCTGCCTCTGATTGGTTTATGACAATTTATGCAGGCATGTGATTTCCCCCCCTCCCCCCTTTACCTCCTGGTCAAATGAAGATTGTTTCAATCTTCTGTGTACCGAAGTAAATTAATGCGCTGCCTTTTATTATCAGTAATTGAAACGACGTTGTAATGATGGGAAAGGCAATAAGTTTGATTATTGGTTACTGAAAAAAGTAATGTCATTAGCAGCATTGTTTATTTTTCCCTTTATTTCCATCACTGCACATTTGACATTCACTCAAATATGTTTCTATGCATGTAAGTAACAATATCTTTTTGAATGCTACACAATTTCATCTATTTCTACCTCTGGTTTTTGGCGTAGTCAAATGTGAATCATGGGAACCTAGCATGTTTCCTTTCCATCAGGTGGGCTGGCCATATTTACCCAGAACTAGCTCCAGTAGAATTCCTTATGTTTTAAATTAGCTTCAGTGAATTTGTTTTGGCTCAACTCTGTGAATACATAAAACTGTCTTGGGAATGTGAGCATCCTGTTTAAACTATACAGCAACTGTCCAAGAATCCAATTTCAGCTCTGCCTGAATAATGTTGCATATAGTTTTAATAATAACTTTATAATGGCAGAAAAAAAAAAATCATACACACATATGCTTGAATCCTTATCATATGGGATTCATAACTGTTTGGCAATATAAGGCGCAAATAACAGTGAATAATTTACTGTACATCTTCCCCCACATGTCAGTGTTATGACAGCTAGAAATGAAATACCTTTCTTTTTATTGGGAAGTCATTCACTTTTATTCACCGTTAATTGAATTTATTTACAGTATTTCAGCCTCAATGGTTGATGTAGCATCCCCGGATCATTCTTTTCAGGACAGAAGACAGCATTTCATTTCATTTTGTTATTTTCCCATTAAAAAAAAAACTGAAAAAAACATCAAAGACGGAATGATTTAATTAACAATATGGGGACTCTGTGTACAACCGTCTGCATTTTGCAAATTACTCTTTGCTGAGAATAAGTGACTTATCAGGAGCATGCAGACATCACTGTACACCTCAAAAGAAGTTGTGTTGACACACGGAAGGGGAAAATACGTGTCTCCCCCAGACAGAATTATCCACTTCACAGGTATTTTCAGTTTACAGTTTTTAGTTTGAAAAATTAATACCCTTTCTTTTTCTTGCAGTGGAGTTTAAAATCCTTTGTTGTGTTCACTGTGAAGTGCAGACAGAATAAGGAACAGAAAGCGAGTTTTGTCAATAATGCATAATACTTGTGATTTATTTTTTGCTGCATTTCAAATGTTTGATTATTGTTTCTGATGTGAAAGTGTTTTATGAAAGCAGTTTTTAAATAACTATTCCCTTTGCATCGCTTGGATTCATCTCTGTCATTCTGTTTCATTTTTTTCAGGCAGATGGGCAACTTAGCCTGCAAAGCCCTGAATAAAGGTGCACTCAACATGTTTGTTAATGAAACTGACTAATGCTTCAGATCAAAATAAAAAGTCATAGCCATTGGACCATGTTATTGACTATAAATTTAATTGTCCCACCTTGGTTTTTAAAGGCCTTTATGAATCAAAGATAAACAAAAAACCAGAATAAGTCTTTGATGTTTTTCTTTAATCTAAGAGATATGCAACACCATGAAAGCTGTGGAGTCTGTGGCAGGTAAAGAAATAGAAGAGATGTAAAGCAAAACTTTGACAAGGAAAACCGTTATCAGCAGACACAGAATGTGTCTTCTGCTTCACTCCCTGAATGCTTTTGTCTCGGGTAGACAACAAAGACAAGAATGGCCCTTCTCCAAAGCATGGCGCAGTAGATCAGAGTAAAAAGGTGAAGCTAAGAGGTGGTGTCTTAATCCTATGCCTATATCAGTATGAGCACATTAGGATCTTTAATAAGGCTAAACAAGTCCCCAGGTTGTTAAACCTGGCCATTTTACAACCCCCAGGCAACGTCTGGGGTTTGTAAAATGACTTTGCTCCGCAGGGTGTCTTCACTCTCTCTTAGACAGAAGGTGAAATGCTTGGTCATCCGGGAGGCACTGAGTGGAGTTGCTGCTTCTCAACATGGAAGAGAAGTTTGTTGGCATCTGGTTAGGAAGCCTCCTGAATGCCTCCGTGGTGAAATATTTCAGGGACGTCCGACTGCGAGGAGACCCAGTCGGAGACCAAAGACATGCTGGGCAGACTATGTGTGTCTACTGGCCTGGTAATGCCTTGGGCTACCACCAGAGGAGGGCATTCTGGGCTGCTGCCCTGATGGACAAACAGACAATTGAGAAATTAATTAAGCTTAAGAACTGCTTCTAAACTTATTTACATTAGCATAGTGTGCGTCTTGGTATATAAAAATGAAAGTGACATTACCATGACCACTCCGATAGACATTCACTGATGGAGTATACCTGAAAATGTCTCCAGCCACTGTGCTTGAGATACAAAGAGATGAGCCCCAAACGGAAAGCTGTGATGAGAGAGGAAAAAAAACAAGATGGAAACAGACAGGAAGGAGATAAAGATGGAAAGAGGAAGAGAAAATTATTCCATTTCTAAAGGTGACACCCCCAGTCAGTTCAATATCTTACGTATATTCTTTCCGCTTTCCTCCCACCGCTTGACATTTCTGGGTTAGAAAGTTCCTGTTGCAGGTTGCCATTGTCATGTTACACTTAAATTCACATTAAGATGCTTCCACAGAAATTATCTTCTTCACGCTTGAGGGGTGATCTTTGTATATTATTCTAGGCATGAGCAAGTCACCACAGGTGAAGGGAAAGGGAAGAGGAAGGTGATGATAGAGATGTCACATTTGATTGTATCACTGTAATTACAGGTAAGTCATTCTTCGAACGCTGGCTAATGTTGTTCTCTGAATGACACATTAATTCATTTTATTTCATGGGACGATGAAGAGGAATGATGTATAGCGTTTGGCCATTTGTTTTAATAATCACTTTAATTACGGCTGAAATCAATCATGGGTGACCTTTTTGATGCATTTGATGAACGAGTCATTTCTGGAAAACAGATCAAGTCTTCAGACAATATACGGACTTGAAGTTAGTTCAGAACACCAAGCGCTATCTACCAAAGACGTGTCCACTCTTACCTAGTAATAATAAAATTGAGATATCATTGATTTTGCTATTCAACTGCTGTTTTAGAGTGTGGTGAGTGTGCTTTGCAGGCTTGGAGATGGAGAGATGAGGTGTATTGAATGTCATCAATCAGCATTAACCATCAACTCTGGGCTATTGACTGATGATTCACTACAGCAGAATCTCCTCTGACTCTAAAATGAAAGAGGCAACATGAGGCAGAGACACTCAGTTGATTGGCACCTCATTGAGTCTGGCAGGGGAGCCAGTGATTGCAATGGCTGTCAATATCATGTAATTGTTTTCTTACATACATGGTCCGCTCTGCTTCTTCCATCTCTTTTTGCTGCACAAGTCTCAAATTTCATTGTGGGTACATTTTGTTGTTTGCACGTCATTGTAAAAGTCATACCATCCTGATAATTTATGTACCATTACCAAATATGTCATCTTGGCATCAGAACATTAAGATTCAGTGCCCATGCTAGACAGCAAGATTAGCAAAATGGTTGTAAATCTGTCTTTTCCTGCTACCCTAGGGTGTGTTAAAGTAGCCAGTTATGCCTGGAAGCTTCAATTTGACCACTCTCAATTATCACATTAAGTATGTCACTGGAATATATACACTGATCACACTTCTGTCTTGCTGTGTGTTCACTGAAGTCAAGCTCAAATTGAGTTTAAATCTTAAATGGCACCCATAACGGCTCGGGGGAATATTCGGGGCTGAGAGAGCAGCGCTGTTTTCCACCCCAAGGTCAGCAGGGAAGAGGAGATTTAATTGAAATAGAAACTGCCTACCTGATAGTTTGAAATAATTAGTAATGTCAGCACAGAGAGAGAGGAAGAGACGTGTATGAGGACAAATAAAAGGGACATGGGTTCTAGATAAAAATGGCAAGTCATCAAGTCGAGTGAATTGAATGTCATGGTGATTGACTGGATTTGGCTCTGGAAGTCACAACGGGAAACTCAAACAAGGAATGCAAACTATAAATTAGCTTGAAACTTTGCAAAAGATTTACCAGCACCTTGCAGAAGTATTCATGCCCACTAAACTTTTTTCACTTTTTTTTCACCTGACAACCCCAGCTGGAAATGCATTTTAAAGGGGTTTATGTGATAGACCAACACAAATAAATGCCTATTTTTGAAGTACATGAAAAATGATATATGGTTTTACCAATAAAAATGTTAAAAGTGTGCCACGAGTTTGCATTTAACCTTCTTTACTCTAATATACCTCAATGAAATCTAGTGCACCCATTAGCTTTATAAAGTCACCCGATTAGTACGTAAAGGTCAGTAGTGTGTACTTGTCAGTATAGAAAGATGCTATATGATGTCCTATGAGATTTGCAAGAGAATATAAATGAACAAATACATTCTTGAAGTTAGGACAGAAAACAGGTCAGGAATGATGTTATGGAGAAGTTTGAAGTAAGGTTTGGTTCAAATCAATACCTAAAGTTTTGAACAGGTCACAAAGCTCTGCTCAGTCTATCCTCCAAAACTAAATAAAGACAGCACTACCACTAACTTATTAAAACATCCTAAACAGGCAGGTTTAACACAGAGTGTTAATCGGGGAAGCAGACAAGAGGCTTTAACAAAATTTGAAAAGGTTCAAGTACAATACAAACCTTTGCGGCGCTGAACAATTCCACTTGTTTTTATTTCTGGTACTCTGAATCAGGGCCTCATGTAATATTCAAAAGTCCACAAAAGGTTCACATGGTTCCCAAAATCGTTCACTCTGCATGAAAAATAATCTTCCATCATTAAAGAAAACTCTGATTCCCAATTCTGATAGACTCTAGTGTGCACCTCTCCTGGCCCCATATTTCTGAACCAGTTAATAAAGAGGAAATGAATTGTATCAGTGTTGCTGTCTGTGCTCATGCTGAAAAGTAAATTATCATAGAGATTGGTACTGGTGCCTTCACACATTGATTATATAAAAAGCAACTGTGTTTCACTCTCACACACACATATACATAACAGCTTGAATTTTCTTTATTTGGATAAAAATTTCTGTCTCCACGCATTGTCCCCTGGCTCTGCTAAGACAAGTCGACAACAGATAAAATACTACACAAACAGAGGAAGTCTGACACATACACAGTAACTTAGCTCTTTGTTGGTATTTTTCTATGTGTCTGCAAATGTGTGCGTGCGTGCGTGCGTGCGTGTGTGTGTGTGCATGAGGGGCCAAAACAACTGACAGAAAGATGATCGCACCACAGGACAAAAAGAAATGTACATACAAGTGTCTTCAGGGCATGACAGCCACAAAAACTCAAAGATATGGGGTGTTAATATCTGATAGTTCTCTCTGGGCTTAACAGCATAAAAGACACCAAGGCCAATGGGTTGTCAGCCGTTGCTATTGTACAAAAATGTGACATGGCTATTTTTGCTGTCTCCTCTTCTGTGAACAGCTTTAACCTCTGGAGCGTTATTGTCCTCATCAAAGACAACATTTTAAAACTTACTTAGTGTATTTTTTTTCTTTGGCTCAAAATATTTTATTAAAGGAACAACTGTAAGCATAGCCATGAAGTACATTTGAAGGTACTGAAATAAAACATCCGTAACAAGAAAGGTATTTTTCTTTTGTTTTTTTTGTTTTTTTGGTTTGAAATTTTACGCCAATTATTCTATTTGACTTGAACTCTTTGTTTTCAAAAGACTTACTATCTCACACCCAATGAAAGGGTTTTACAAAGAAACTTTCCGGGCTTGCAACAATGGAACCATACCAGGTGCTCCATCCAGCCCGCTGAGTGCCCCCTGTTACTTTCCAATATCCCCCTCTTGTTGCTGCAGCATGCAGCAAGAAGAGCATGCAGCAACAAAACGGGCAAAACATGCTGCATTTGCTGTGCTGTTTACATCTTTGTTTGTTTTTTTGTTGTTGTTTTTATCTGCATCCTACAGTGACAGCAAAGACTCCACAGTGATAGAGCAAAGCTGGGAGTGCTATCAGGAAGATGTGCCCAAACTTAAATAAAAAAAGGGGAAAAAATGCACCTGGCATCATCCAAATTACTGATTGGCTACTGTGGAAGATACAGTAGCTCTGCAATGTAATTTTTAGACATTTTAAGATTTTAGATCTAGATAGAAACTGGTGTGTCTGATGGGTATTTAATTGCAAACAGTGATGCATGTGATGCCAGCAGCTGTATTCAGGTTGGGTTGTCACAACTGCCATGAACGTGTGGGCATTGTGTGGAGGGATGGATGCATCACAAAATATTCTTAAAAAAGAGCAATGATTATGATTCTTCAGTGTCGTATAACATTGTTAGATTTTTGCCACTGGAGATTATTCATATTGAAGTGATTATTTCAAAATAAATCCATGAATTTATCTAAATTTGCAGAATATTTATTTATATATATTTTTTGGACGCAAAAGAAACACAAGAACAAATTTTCGAATAATTTTGAAGTTCACTTCCAGTTGCTGGGCATTCTGACAAACAGAAACACCTTTTAAAATAATTTAAAATTCTTAACATAATTATTATGGTGTATTTCACAAAGTGACTTATAATTAAACCGTAGAAGTTGACTCGATTTGAGACTTGCATACCTTATAGGGTTTGGCCTGCATGACTTTCGCTTGGGCTTCGACTCAATACTTGCAGTACAATGTCTTGGTTCCACCTCTCATAAGCAGTGACATAAATAAATAATAGTATATAAATACAAGTGTAACTAAAACCACGCATTATGTGCTCTATGTAAAAAGAAAACCTTTTATTCTCACTTTCTGACATCACCTAGGATGAAACTTCTTAGTACAAGTTTGTATACAGTACATTTACATTCACTCATTTTAAATGCAATGCATGTACTTAGTCTGGCAGTGTACAGTAGGAATAAACTATTACTAAATTTACTGGACCGCTATAACTATTTTGACTTTCTTTTTGCCCAAAGAAATACTTTTTTTTTTTAATTAACAACCTTGTACTTTTAGCTTTTCAATGAGGCTCTGTTGCATAATCCAAATTTAAAAATTGCTTGTTTGTGTACAGCACTTACCACAAAGTCCATGCTATGTATTAAGGTTTTTGCAATTATTTTCAATTTAAGTTGATTTTTTTGCCACCTCCACTTTTTTCTGGTCTTGAATTTGCTCCCTTTTTATTTTTATTAGCTTTTTCAATGTTGCTATTTTACACATGCTCTTCCCCTCTCTCCTCTCCATGTGTCGATCCGTGTCTGTCGCTCTCTGTGCTGACAATGTCTGCACTCAACACACCCCAAGTAAAGTGCGTGGTGACAGAAACATTAACACAAGCCACTGAGTACCTCTGTGATTTTAGCGAGAGTGTATGTGTCAGCTGGGGCCCAGAGGAGTAAAAAGCACACATCTGAACTTTTGCTGGCTGGTGCTTGGGTGGAGGACTGTGACAGTCAACATCAAAACAGTAAAAGTAAAGCTGTGATTTATTGAATGTGCTGCTTGTGTCTGCTTTCATGCTTGCCAGTGATACATTATATGACTTTTCTCCTGCTTTCAGGGAACATGGCGATGTGGATGAATTAAACATGTTAAGCAGGAACAGGTCTCTCTCTGAAAGCCTTACCCTTTTCACGATAACCCCTTTTTAGACATTCAGTGGACTTATCGCAGCGTATAAATAGGACAGAATTCATTATTCAGGGGAGGTTTCGGTGAAAAATTAATAGTTGTCCCCGGAGGAGGTTCTGTGGCACTTCGGAAAGGGAAAACCTTTAAAGTGTACATGCTCTGGGGAATCTGGAGAGAGTCTGCCCTTCATATTAAAACCTTTACCATGCTACACTTCACATTGATATTGGAAATGTAAGTTTGCTCATCACTAATGACTGTGACTAATACCGTACACAGACTACATTCATGCCTAAGCTGTCTGCAAAACATTTTCAACGCAGAGGGAAGAAAAAAGGGGGACCCGTCTGCTTCTGACGATGACAAGTTCTGCAGATTACACATTTTCTGTGCTGCCTTTTAGGACAAAACGGCACGAGTTGAGCCACTGACATCTGTAAAGACTCCTTTTTGTAACCACATTGAATTATTTCTCTCAGAAGCACTTCACAATACAATAAACCGTCACGCTAGAAAAACACGACAAAAAAGTGTGCATCATGTCCTCCTCTCAACACTGTCATAAAAGAGATTACATTTTTCAACATACCCAGATTAGTCATGTCCTGAAATCTTACTGATGCTGCTGCTGCTGCTGCTGAGTTGTTTTCAGTCTGCCTGTTATCACTTGAAAGATGGGCTTCACAATGCCTTTGTATCCACTTCCTATCTGCCCAGCTCTGCAGGCAATAACAATAATGTATGTCTAAGGGAAAACAGCTAATCATCAATGACTGCAAGATATATGGCATATAGAGTGGCACCTTGTTTATTACCCTCTCTTTTCCTCCTGCGGCATCCTTCGGCTATACGGAGAGACTGCTGGAACTGAGAGCTTCTTCAATGTTAATTTGATTCATTCTTGTTTTCCATAATAATTGGGGGCAATGGGTCAGTGTGATGAATTTGCTTGTTACATGACACAGGATGTACCACATCACAGGATGCTGTACAGTTTGTCTCTCCTGTATTTTCCATCAAGCAAAACGGGCGACACATATTTATTAGCCATATTGTTAGAACATACACACAACCTTGCAAAAATATTCCCACACTTTGACATTTTCTCCATTGCATCTGGTTGCAACCGCTGATGTAAAGGTATCTACCTCGTATGATAGACCTGCACAAAGTGATGCACAGTGGTTTCCTTTTTCTTTTTCAGTAAATGTGAGAAGTGTGGCATGCATTTGATTTTTTAATTCTGCTTCATTATGTCATCTTTCCCTGCAATTACAACTGGAAATTGTTAAAAACTATATATAATTTTCCTTACGTTTTAGAGATATACTTTGTTTGGCTGTATCACATGAACTTAAATAAAATATACTAAAATCTATGGCTGTGAGAAAGTTGAATAAGGAAAAAAATTCAAGATGTTAAGGCCTATTATACAACAGGTTGAATTCTTTGAGGAATTTTGCTTATGCTTCAAATCGGCTTTTAATTTGAAAGCTTATAGTGTTATAAATGACATTTACATTTTTAGATCAGAGTCGTCTCCAAAATAATCAAGATTGTTTTGATAGTATTCCAGCTGGAATAATCCAATCTTCTCGCAAATATCAAGACTGCTTTGTCAGCTCTTACTTAATCAACCTATTATTTTCCCTTCTTTCTTAATCCCTCCGAAACATTTTCACTTCCCTTTCATTCCTTTGCTCTTTATTTTCATCTCCCGCAGCTCACATTATCTACACAATATGGAAATGTTCAGCCATTCTTAGATGTGCAATGAATTTTAAGACAGATTCAATTTTTTTTGTCTTATAAATAAACATTTATGTATTGCCTCCTTGTCAGTACCAGCACACCTGCACTGTATATCTACAGGATCATCCAGTGCCTGCACAAGTGCAAATTTACAGGAAGGAGAATGAATGGCTACCCTTGTATGAGATTTTAAACTGTGAGCAATCACAAAAAATATGTGTGTGTTCACCTTCGCGAGCGTGTCTTGTGTTTCTACCCCCCATGGAAACTCTGTGCCTCCTCCTCTGTGTGTCATTGTGGTGATGAGCGCTGATTGCAGATTGTTACGGTGTTTGTACCTCTCATCTATCTGGCCCATGCTGCGTATTTGGCCAGGCCTGATTGTGTTGATGGTGACACCGACATCTTGTCCTCAGGTAGGGAGAGCCAACGGTAGCCTGGGTATAATAAAAGAGATGTAATCAACCAATGTCAGACGTGCACACAGACTTTGAAGAAGAAAAAAAAATCAAGTATAAGAAAACTGTTTTTGTGTTTTAGCTACCAAACTATGCCCTCTGTTGATGAAAATCACATAAAAAGGCAGTTTTAGACGTCAGAGTGGGCTTTTATTTTCTTTCTGTCTGCAGGCATTCTGTGCGATGGTGAAATAAAATTTTCAGGTGCTGTTTTCTTGCTTGACAACAAGGGTGAGTGAAAGATAAAGGATATGCATTACATTAAATCTGTACATTCTCTCTGAGTTGTATAGCCTCAGTGGAGGAATGGGTGCTTCAACCTGCTACATACTTTTAATCAATGGCAACAAATAGAAAGAAGCAAGTGTTTGGCACTTGCTTGTTCAAGAGATCCTTTCTCTCTTTGTGCACTTTGTCCTCCCTCTGTGCTTTGTTATTTGTTTTGGTGTTCTAATCTTTACCAAGTCAATAATATTCTTTGTAGTCTGAAATTGTGTGTCGGGAACAAAAAGGCCTCCTCCCTTTGTTGAAAGTACCTGTCTGTGACTTTTTATGCTCTCTCAGACTTCCAGATAGAGCAATCATTAGATGTTGTTTTCTGCCTGCAATTACTTTCCGTTACAATGGGTCAAACACTGGAAAAGCAAAAGGGGTCGCGGGAAGACAAGGCTAGATGGATTACAGGCGAGGAACTGTATAGGTCCCACGAGCGCTGATAAATACGTATGTGGCTCGGAGACTCGCTGTTGTCAGAGGCGTCTTAGTAAATGCATCAGACGTAATTAGTCTAGAGTATATATGGACAACCTCACTTCCTTTTTATCTGACTCGCATTGTCTCCTCTAAGAAAAAAAAAAGAAAAAGAAAAGGGGCCATTCATTACTCAGGGCGCTATTTGTTTTAGGAGGCAAAAAACGGGGAGCGATGGCTTTGCCGTTTCTGATATCTCACATTGCATCAGTGCTCCACAGAGTTGCTTTGAAATTTATGTTTCAGTGCAAAGATCTTCTTTTTTCCAATATCAAAACTATCTGATTAAATCTGTTCTTTGAGCTGCAATTCTTAAACTTTTGTCTCCATGATGATAATAGCCAAACGGATGAAGTCTGGGGTCAGTCTTTGCCTCAAATAGAGGAAATCAAATATCACAGTGTCTTTTTCATGTGTGATGGTAGGATAGAGCTAGTGATGGATGGACGCTGCATTGCTCCTCCTGTGTGTTGTCGTGAAGCCAAGCTCTCGATTTACCAGTTGCTCAGTCTTCCAATCTGCGCTCATAGTCAAGAGATGTTAATTATGACCAAAAGAACAAGATCCTGGACACTAAGCTCTCTATCATTCAGGAGAAACTCAGGGTGGAGTTGCTCCTCCACTGGATGTGATCATAGGGTGCATCTTTTTGAAAGTATTTGTGGGCATTTCCCACTTGAAGGATACCATGGGGCAGACAAAGAACTCACAGCATGGAAATACATATTCAATAGGAGATCAGCCAAATTCAAAGCATTTAGGCATCTAGACACAGTGAGGACAGCTTGCTGAAATTCAATTCAAGCATCAGGATGCACAAGACTGGTTATTTAAGTGAATCTGAACGTAATGGTTGTTGGTGCCAGATGGGCTGGTCTGAATATTTCAGAAACTGCTGATCTAGAGGGATTTCCGTTCACAAACATGTCTAATACTTAAAGAAAATGCTCCAAAAAAAGAGAAAATATCCAGTGCGGATGCAACTGTATTAACAACAACAAAAACAAATTTGTTGATATAAAAGGTCAGAGGAATTTTTTAATTTTTTTACATAAACAACAATCTCCCTGCATTCCAGTCTGCAAAGAGGAGAAACGGAATGGAAGATTCCCATCAAGGATATTCAGATAGCAAATCTGTAGACACTAGAAATGCTCCCGACACCTTATGATTATTTCCATGGAGAATCAAGGCAGAGAGTGTAAGCTGAATTTAGCAATATAAAGTAATGGATGGATAGACAGACGGGTGGATGGAGTCCTTTCATTGTTTCCTCTTTGAATGAACTTGCTTAACTGCATTTAAAGATGTGGCATTGAGTTTACACGATATAAAGTAAAAATGTATATTTCTGAGAAATATTACTCTTGACCTTGCTGTTATTCCTCACCTCATCAAAACACATACCATGTTTCTGTTGTTCCAATAGAGCCTTTATTTCTTCTACCTGTCCTTGACCACAGTGACACTGACAGCCTTTACTTGGGATTGTACTGTACCTTCAGCAGTTAAAAGTACAAAAAAGAAGAAAGCAAATAACATTCAAGTCTGACATAAAAAGAAAATGCACATTCTAAGTGATTGCCATGGTTACAGGCTTTTTGCTTTTTTCACAGATGTCAAGGATTGTTAGCAAAGAGCTTGCAAACTGTTACTTTTATCATTATTAAAGGCCCACGTAAGAAGAACTATCAAAGTATGTTATTCAAAGTCCAAGCTGTCAGAAATCCAGTCTCTGTTCAGTTTAAAGAAAATTTCTGTTCTGTAGGAGTTTAAACACATCACTAGGACTCCTGCATAAGTTACTTACATTCCTTTCCAATAAGACTAAACTCATAAAATTCAAGAGGCGTTAAATGTGCATAACTGGGCACCTTTGTGTGTGTATTTCTACGTAAATAAAACAGTCACTCATTTTTCAGATAACTGTGTCCCTCGTTTTAGTGGAAACCAGAGGCTTTTCTTGGCACTACTTTTATTAATGAATGTCATTTTGCTTGTTGAATGTTTATTGTGAGTTTCAGGTATGACAAATAGTTTAATTATAAAACCACTTTCTTTCTTTGAAATAACTTGTCACATTGCTATATGTGTTTTGTTTGATTTCATACTTGCCCTCACTTGAGAACCCAATATGTTCTTCTTGCATTTGCTTCTTTTATTGACGTTTTAATCACACAAGTTCTTATGATACTGTAATGTTAACATTTTTTTCCTCCTGATAAATATTAGCATGTATTACTTCTTAACAGTTCAGCCATTATTAGTCAGAGATAAGATGGCATATTTTATGGGGCTGTTGATCCCAGTTTCTTAGTTTTTTTTTCTATATAAGGTTTATTTTAATGGCATTGTAAATAAAATGTAGAACCTCTAGAATATGTATTAACACTTAAATTTTTGTTAACACAATATCTTCTATGACTGTGGAAGATAAAAAAATCTACACATTCTCACAGGGCATATGGTTAATGTATTAAAAGCAATTTCAACTGCATGTTATGCAAAGAAATAAAAACACAAGATCACATGCAACGGTGCAGACATACATTTACCCTGCTGGTGTTTTTATTTGTAAATGCATTGTTAGCAATGTATGAAAGGTTCAGGCCTGGTCCACCTTCCTGATGGCTCTTCAAAGACTCTAATGTCCTAGATGCATGCAATTATCCTTTTAATTAGCAATAATGAGTTTGTGCATGCTGAAATAATGAGCTGAATCGTGATATGTGTGCAGATCTTAATGTGAAGCTCATCAAGATGTAACAAGCTCTGTCACTAAATATCATTAACTGTCATGTTACATCTCTCATACTGTTATGCTGAGAAGGTCCAGTCAGACGTGTCCTACCTACTTTCTGTGTGCATGTGTGTGTATATAGACAGATAGAGTTTAAGCATTGAGAGTCATGTGTTTGTAAATTGTATTACAGCAAAAATTTGAGAGTTCAGCTCTTAGAAATTAAAGGAGAATGTTAAACCTACATGGAGTCTAGAGCTGCATCAATCAGAAATGTATGGCAGATTTCAGATCTCTGATTTTTGTAAAGCCTACATTTTTCTAAAATATTGTTTTGTTTTGTTTTTTTTTCCACCTGACAATTGGTTAGTCGTTGTTTTCATTTGGAGGAGTGACATTGTCCCATTCTTATCTGTCAGAGAGTGAGTGCTTTAAAATAAGTGTTTACCATTTTAGAACAAAGGCCAAATGGGTATCAATCTTAAACATTTTAGTAATTATCACTGTTAGCAAGGTTTGCTTAACTGAAACAGCACTCTATTTTTGATTGCCTTCAGAAATACAGATATTTCTCAAGCAAATATGCATAACTCTACCATTTCAAAGGTTCTCGTTTTCAAATATAGCGTGTTCTGTAAAAGACAATAGTTGAAAAGCTTGGAAACATAAAACAGAGCAATGTAGCTGTGTTCATTTATCTTCTGATACCTCGCTCTCTGTTATTCTCTCAGTGCCTGAATAAACTTCCCGTCTCAATGTGTAAAATAAAACGCTGTTTCCCCTTTAAATAGTAATCTCAGTGGTTCCTTAACTTCATTTTAAACACTCCTCTCGTACTGCAGCCTGGGTATGATGCGTTCAGCTGTTCAGTGGGATAAAAAAAAGTTTATACTTATGAGTTTGAAACCAGTTGGTTGGTGGTCAGGGTCGATGAAACTGAAAATCAACCAATTTCAGTCACAGCGCAATTTCCTGACACATTTCTAACAGGGTCAGGGTGTTCTACATTACAATGATGGAGAAATTTTATTTTTATATCCGACCCCACTAAGGGACAAGGGTGCAAGAAAATGGATGGATGGATGGATAGACCATATCTTTCGATAAGTACGTCGAATCAGGCACCTGAACATTTGATTTATTTCACTTTGGTTCTGGATTACAAGTTGTTCTAAGGCAGAATGCACACTCCAAAGTTAATCGAGAAAGACAGAGATATGGTTGCATTGTGTCACTCCCTCCTTAAAATCAGTCAGGGTTTCAATAGTAATTTAAACAATATTTACACTAGCAGATATCTGTCTTGCATATTTTGCATACCATCGCCTTCATCTGTCCCTTTTTCCAAGAAATGCTCAGTGTTTTTTGTAAGTTGTGTTTGGCCACCCAAACAAAAGTCGTGGCCAAGCACCTTTAAGGTCTTAAAACATTTTTGTTTGAGCTGTGGCAGGTTAAACAATGTTTTCATGCTGCAGAACAAAATGGCTCTGGGCTATCAAAGGTATTCACTTTGTAAATGATCAAAAGATCAAGGAGAAAACATAATGTCATAGGTCACATAATGTCTTCAACCACTTTACAAAGGCATTTTTCATAGATTCCCCACTGGGACAGACTGCTTTGAATCAGATCATGAATTGATTTTTACTGTGAGATTCAGTGAAGTCTCTGAAAAAGACTTTGATTGGATGTTCAGTGAACATCAAACAGTGTGGGAAACTATTTTAGCCACATCACCAACACTAAGTAAAGCTGAATCTTCACAAATGAGCAAAGTAGGCCTGATCGCGTTGTCTATGACATCCCATTGTTTGCTATTATCCCCACTTGTCTGCCATTCAAATTTCCTTGAAGGGAACACAGGGAAGAATGTTCTCACCACAAGGAGATCTGTTGCATCACTGATGTATGATTTCTTCCGTAAGCTCCGTGGGGTACAGTTGTTTTCCCAGAATACAAAAGGCAACGGCATCACAAAGGGGCTGTGGCGCACCTCTGGCTGACAAAAGCAGCAAGAGCTGTCAGCGACATCACTCAAGTTTTCCTTGTACCCTCCCAAACCCGCTGCAGCCTGTCTGAACTATCCCACCGGAATTGAAAATAGTATAGGCTCATGTCTTTCAGAGAGGCAGCTTAAGAAATATTTTATACAAAACCAGTCTGTTGACATAAAACTGTTATTAGTTCAAGCTGTGCAAAGAAGGCCAAAGAGTGTTTTAAGTTCTATAATGTAGCAGAGTCCATGTTCCTTGGACATATAAGTATATTTAAAACAATAATGAATGTTTTAGAGAAGCATCGTATTGTGCCTCAGTGTTTTACACTGGTTGTTTAATCTTTGAGAAACATTGATGTTGATCTTGTGTAATAAATTCTTTACTAACATTTCAATTAACTTATTGCAATTTAGGCAGATCACAAATATTTGGTAACAGAAACATCCACTGTGTTCATTTTACCTTAAATATTCATATTACAAATAAATAATTTAATTATATATAAAATGATGATGCCAATTAAGAACATGCAATGACAAACATTGAATTATTCATTTGCTAAAACATGTTTAATATGGATCAGAAGCAGTGCTTTGATTTTATATCTCATTTCTTCATTGGAACCAAAATAGTCTTTATAAACCCTAACCTGCAGGACTTTTTTTTTTATTATAGCTATTTCTTGAGATGAGGTTGAGTGATTAACATGTTCATAAGCGTGGGATATTTAAATGCCATCACATATAGCTATTGTAAGATTTATGTAAAGCAGGCGGGAGCCATCAGTGAATT